>APFE030144632.1:21281-56634 GCA_000404065.3 Pinus taeda | reverse complement strand
CTAACTAATCTCCTAAAATAGAGCCTAAGATACGACACATTTGGAGAGTCATATCTAGTTACAACAATATGCTAATTCTAATTGTCTCCATTAATTAATCATTCTAGAATAATAATTATTAATTTAATATCTTAAATTAATAATTATTTTATTCTAATTTTATAACCTATGATAAAATTGTATTTTTGGATCATCTAACAACACATCTCTCATGCAGATTCCAGTCTCGACAATGGAACCATTTGTTGGCTTGTGGAGGCCTGACCTAGGTTCAACATTAGTTAGCCAAACAAATCCCTACATTATTGGCCCTTTCGGAATTAGCCAGCAGAGGATGGACTGAAGTCTCACTTGAAGCAATGTCGGGGGATGCTGGAGCCAACTTTCCACACCCTTAAGATGGATGTGATGTCGGTTTATTCCAACTATACCTGCCTTCATGCAAGTTTCTTATCCCTTTTCTCTACCCTTCAGTACCTTAGTGAAATGTTACAATCAACTTCCGCGCAACCCTAACCAGGGGTTGATATGCTTTCGTGCTGCTAGGGAAGCAAACTGCGATATCTACCAAACTAAGCTAAGTATATTACTTATATTATTAACATATCTTAGTTAGATTCACGTAAATAGATGTTCTTACTTGCATTTACTTAACCAATACAGTTATACATATTCGTGCATCATATAAGAATTAGAAGTGAATTTCATACCAAATATAACAGATGCATAAACAGGAAATAAAGACGTGGAAATTATAGAATACTTCTCCTTATTGATAATTCCATATGATTACAAACTCGACTCGCCCTGCGAACTTAGCTGCAGGGGTCCGCGCACTCAGTCGCGGACTTCTAGGCCACTGCGCACTCAGTTGCAGAGCCTCTACCTATGCTACGACCCAAAAATTAGACTTCTACATCAGAGGTATCTGTCATACATCATTCCATAATTGATTCTTTGATGTTGTTGTTTATTTCTTAACTACTTATAGCTTCAATCTATTTATACAATCCCATGGTTTGTGGACCATGGGTAGATATTTTACAACCGACATTACATTATCAAAATAAGGGCGAGCAACCCTATGAATCTTTAACATCTACGCGCTCCATGACCACAAATCACGGAGTCTTTACATCTGGATTATAGAAGTTGGACCAAAATATGGGCTTTAAGCACCAAAATTTCCCTTGGGGGTTCCCGCGCCCAATAGTCTCATTCTCTCAAACTTCCTTCCTTTTATCATTTCACTTCTCATAATGCCTTTGGGCCTTACTATTTCAAAACCACTTCCTAACTTATCGAACCTTTCTTTGTAACTTCCTATTTTCTTTCTTCAACAACTCCATTTCCTTACTAGCCTCACTTTTTCTTTTATTCCCCACTCCTCTGTTAACCTTCTATG
This sequence comes from Pinus taeda, assembly GCA_000404065.3. Classification (NCBI taxonomy): domain Eukaryota; kingdom Viridiplantae; phylum Streptophyta; class Pinopsida; order Pinales; family Pinaceae; genus Pinus; species Pinus taeda. The sequence goes on along the minus strand of APFE030144632.1, from coordinate 55,229 downwards.
TGAAATTCCTAGCTATGGTGACTAGAGAAGAGGGCACAATGGATATTATAGGTTCAACAAGGTCTCTGTCATCGTGGGGTTTCAATGGAGAGTCAATATTGAATTCTCATTTTGTGTTTTCTGGAGGATATTATAAGGCTACTTCTTCAAGAGAGGAAACTTTGAACATAATCATTAGAGTATTCTAGAAGAAACATATTCTGAGGTTCTCCTTAGGGTTTTAAAATGATAGTATCTGTGGAATTGGGAGGAGAGATTGGAGATATTGGTGATTCCATTTTATTAAGAGTATTTCTTGAGCATCCTAAAGCTTCTTTGAAGTCCATAGAATTCATAAAGTTTTCCATCCCTTCCAAAACATGAGCCCCCTCCATTTCCTACTCTTGAGGAGGATCCTCTTGATGGGTTTCCTGTATATTTAGAAAATGTTTAGGTACATTTCCCTCCAATGGCTATTCTATAGAGTATATAGAATTTTGAGACTTATCCAACCTCATTGATATTCTTCTCTTCATAAGTAAGGAGGCCAAGTGGGAAGCCATCCATTTTTCCACCATTGTTAATTGTTGGAGGGTTGGTGTTTGTGATTTTTCTTGTAAGGTCCCTTATAATGTAACATTTTCATTTTTATTGGCTTCTTATCATCAAATAGAATTTTTTTAAGTTCTTCAATGGGTTCTTTATCTTCTAGTGGAGCCTCAAGGTTTCCGAAGAACTCTTCCTAGTTCAATTGTTTTTGGTTGAAACTTCTGAAACTTATTAATTTTATGAGCCCATGGTAGCTCGTCACTAAGGCTTAATCCTTGTATCTCTCGAGTCTCACAACTTTCTCATGCAATAATGAATTCAGAAATTGAGGTAGGTTCTGGATTTCCTTCAATATCAATTTCATCGTCAGCTTCAAATTTCATCCCCTCACCACGTCATATCGATTGTCACATGTAATGTACATTCGGAAAACACATGCTAGTTCCTTCCAAAGCTCCAATAATGAGGCAAGATTGTACCCTTTTCATTTTCTCACCAATTCTTCTCTAGGGTTAAAAAAAAGTATGTTGCACTCTCCAGTAGAGTATGCATCTCAAACCATTTCTCGCCTTTTGTGTGTAGGCCTGTTACTTCTACCAGAACTTCTTCATTGACCTGTATTTGTCTATCCTTTACCATTGTCATTCTGTTTTTCAAATTCTTCGTAAATTCTAAAGCGAATTTGATGTCAAAGCCTTGGAGTCGTAAGAAGGAATCTGACCACCCTACCTAGTCCATAATACTTTGTGTTTTCTTAGAGACCTGCAGCTGGGCGGGTTCACTATGCACCGAGTGGCCACTCATTTTTGCTATTCCGTAGGGTGTAACTTGGGACTAGAAACAATAAAGTTTAGAAGATACAGGAACAGAAACACTGCTTAGAGTAGAAAGTTCAACAGAAAGCATAGCATGCAATGAATGTTAAAGACTTTGTAAGCATCTAATTATGTGTTTAACTTCCCCCCCCCCCCACAAATGAAATTTGAGGTTGTCCATGAACATTCATTATGCATTTGATTTAGCAAGATAATTGACATGAATAGTCAAATATGAATGCATAAATTGGGCATAATGGAGCAACCGTAAAAAAATATAGAAATAATGGTGAGGCATGTGACGTAATTATTGGATGCATTAATCATGAAACATGTTGATAGGACTAGACATTTACGACATCCAAAAAATTAAATTCAGATAAAAACATGTGGAGAGATCTTGCATCTCGATCATGGAAAAGACAAGTTTCACCGAAAGATTGCCTTTAGAGAAAAAAAAGTACAGAAAATTAAAATAGACTTAATAATTCTCCAAAATTTTACATCCCTAATTCATAAAGTTAATATTAATCATTCAGACGTATTCACCATCACCACCTTCTAAAGGAGAAATTCAATAAGTTCCCATAATGATTCAATGATTTTCCTTTAATATAGTTAAGGGAGAACAGAATGGCTAATTTTAGATGGTAATTTTAAATGTACTTCAATACCATATGCAAGTCCTCTACTACCAACAGGAATCTATAGCCTCGACAAGGTTTCCTTTCAACCCATTAATATGCTAGTATCCCATTCCACTAAAATGGATTCATAACTTTTTATTAGTTTTCAATCATTGATAAAAGGGCATTGTTTGACTAGTGTGGTGACCAATTGATGACAATGCCATTGACTAGAGGTAATGAGAAGAACAGGCCAGCTCATGATGAGACCTCTTGTCCTTCAGCCTAATAGTTGGAGGCCATTACCCTGGCTTGGTTACCTGAGTGGTAATGTCACCACATTAAGTCCTATGATGATGGTAGGTGGGCTCGTGATGAGACCTCCTATCCTTTATCTGATTATTTATCTGGTATTTTATTATTTTTTCTTCTTTTTGTTTTGTTATGACAAAATATTAGTGAATGGGGAGGATGATCAACTCTTTAAGAGTTATGGATGGTGTAAAAAATATTACAACAATTACCATTTTAGTTTTCCATTTTGCTTCCCATAATTTATTTTCCAAGGAGAATCAAGAATTATAGGAAACTAAAGGGAAAGAAAACTCTTCTAGTGATGATTGAAGAAATGAATTATTAATATCTTTTATGAATTTGAAATATGAGGGTTTTTCAAAAGTTTTATGAGTTTCTAGGGTTATACTTAAAAATTTCTTATAAAACATCCTCTTATGGAAATCATTGAGGGAACTTATTACTTTACCATGATATCAAAGGAGATCTTCAAAATCATATTAAAAAGAATAACTATTTCTAAAATCCAACTATGGCTAGAAAAAAACACTCATTAGTAAGGGAAGAACAATTGTAACTAACAAAGCAACAATCAAAACCAAGGGAAGGACCACTATGACTAAGGGAACAACTATTGCGACCAACAAAACAACAAATGTGACTAAGGAAACAGTAAATACGACTAAGGGAACAAGAACTGTAAGTAAGGGAACAAAAATTGTGACAAGGTAACAACAACTGTGACTAAGGAAACAATGAGTGTTTCCAAGGGAATGATGATTGTTTCTAAGGAAACAACGATTTTCCCCCTCTTTTTTTAAGCTAACTTCAGAAAATATTTTCACAAAAGTTATATACATTATGTACATAATGAAAGATATTTCGAAACAAATGTTACAACTGGTTGTAGTTGTGGGGTTACCTCCCTAGTCAATTATAACCTACATATTAGAATCATTACTTACCTCATGCAGAAAATACTACCGTGTAAGTGATTTGTGATACAGGGGTAGTCAGTGTCCATTGGCAAGGAAAGAGATTGGAGAACCATCAATCGTAGTAAGGCTCAATGTACTATTTTCATAAACTTTGTGACCTCATATTGTCCTAGCCATCTAGTTTAAAGCTTCCCTAGGAAATCTTGAAATCTGGAATCATATAATAGTGCCCAATCACCTTTTTGAACAGTCTTATTTTGATGAGCCGGTCATGCCATTTGGCCCTTTGCTGCTGAATAATGGTTGTGCACTGCAAGGCCAATAGGCACATTTCGTGAAATTCATTAAGATGTTACAACTGTTATTTTTGCAATTATGTCAAATCCAACTCAACTTCCCTTGCGGTTTTGAGAGTTTTATTGAACTCTATCGGAAAAATGGGTTCCTTACCAAAAACAAGCTGGTATGGTGAATAACAATAGTTTTGTGCCAAGTTGTTTGATAGGCCCATAGGGCCTCAAGGAGTTTTACAGCCCAGTTTTGGCAGTTCACAGATATCGTTTTGGTCAAAATTGCCTCTAGAACTTTATTGGTAATTTCCATTTGTCCAATTGCTTGAGGATGATAACGGGACACAACCTTGTGTTTAATGTGATACTTCTGCAAAGTAGAAGAAATTTTGTGGCAAGTAAACTGTAAACCCCCATCCATTATGATTTCTGTAGGTAATGAGTAGCACACAAATAGTTCAAACAAGAAGTTAATAACTGCCTCTTATGTAGCCTTCGAGAGAGCTACTACTTCCACCCATTTGGCTACCTAGTATGTGCAAACCATAATATATGTATTTTGGTTCGAAGGTGGGTTGAAGGGGCCCATGAAATCAAACACCCATATTTCAAAGGGTTTGAGTACAATTTAGGGCTACATGGGAATTTCATCAGCTTGAATGGGACAACCCATCCTCTTATAGCTATCACAGCTCTGGATATATTTCTTTGCATCCTTGAATATTGTGGTTTAGTAATGGCACATCTACAACACTTTATCCCTAGTCCTTTGATCAACAAAATACCCATCGTAGGGTTCGTCATGGTAAGCCTAAAGAATATCATAAACTTCATCTTCTCTTATGGATTTTTGGATTTGAAAATTAGAGCATGTATGGAAAATATATCCATCAATCTAGGAGAGTCGTGCACTACAGTGAAAAATGAGCTTCTTTTTTCAGGATGGTAAATGTGTCGGTAATTTTCTTGCTGCTAGATAATTGGCCACATTTTCATACCAGGGTGTTTGAACTATCACGACAAACATATTTTCATCCATAAATTGATCTTCCATGGGTAAAGAATTGACCACTATCGAAACTATGGACATAAAATCTGCAACGAGATTCTCCTTTCTCGGTTGATCCGTTATGGTAATATCAAATTTTTGTAATAAAAACAACGAGTGGGTTATCCAACCATTATTAATAGGTTTATTAGATAAATACCTAACGTTATAATGATCGTCATATAAAAAGACTCAATATCGTATTATATAGTGACAAAATTTATTGATAGAGTAAACAAGAACTAATAATTCTTTTTCATTCACATAATAATTGAGCTTCGTCACTGTAAGATTCTTACTGATGTAGTAAATAACATAATGATTCCTGTCTTCTTTTTGTCCAAGTACAACTCTTATATTTGTGTCTCATGCATCAAATGAAATGTGGAATCATAAACTCCAATTTGTCCCTCATAACACAGGGGCTGTTGAGACTGGCTTCTTAAGATCTGCAAAAGAAACATCACACATGTTAGTCCATTCAAATTCCATATTTCATTTCAATACGTACAATGATGCTGCTATTTTTTAATTTTTTTCTATAAAGGGACATAATAACCAACATATCTAAGGAAACTATGCACCTCAGTTGGTGTATGAGGAGTAGGTAGAATAATAATTACCTCAACCTTTTTTGTGTCTACCTGGATGCCAGCAACAGAGATATAATTCCCTATAATTATTACTTTTGTCATCATCATATCAAACCTTTCATTACTAAGGCACAATCTAGTGGCGATGCATTGTTCAAGAGTTTTTTCCAGGTTCCGTAAGGCTTGCTCAAATTCATTGCCATATGGGGTGAAATCATCCATGTATAGTTCAAGTCCTTCACTGATCAAATCAGAAAAATACACAATATTTCTCTCTGGAAGGTGGTTGGTTCATTGCATAGCCCAAATGATAAAACCTTGTATGCAAAGGTTCCCCATGGACAGGTAAACTTGGTTTTGTCCTGATTTTTGTGAACAATATGGATTTGATTGTATCCACTAAAACCATCAAGGAAAGAGAAAGTTTTCTTTCTAGCAAGAGTATCAAGGATCTAATTTACAAATTAAAGAGGGAAGTGATATTTTTTTTTTATATCTTTATTCAATTCTCTGTAATCCACACAAATTCTCCATTTATTGTTTTTCTTAGAGACCACAACTGGCAGTGAAACCCATTGGTCGTCAGAGATAGGATATATAAAATTAATATTAAGAAGATTTTGCAACTTTTATTTTATGATATCCTCAAAGTTTGGATTCAATCTTCATTGTGGCTAGCAAATGACATGGGCATATTTCTATATATAAATTTGATGTGTGTATAATTGAGGATCGATGCCTCTCATATCAGAATATTCCCAAGTAAAGGCATGTTTATATTCTCAAGTATTTGAATTCATTTTTTACGTTGCAAGTCATCCAGATTAACATTAATATGCAAAGTCTTACTAGGCTCAATTTCGATGAAAATACTATTATGAACTTCAGTTGTTAGTCTATGATCGTTATTCGCAACATCCAATGGATCTTATTGGGCCTCATTGTCTAGCATTACTTTTAACATTTGGCATGTTGGATTCCGAATAGTATAAGGTTTGTTAATAAAACCATTAATTACATCGTCCTCAATTTTCCTTTTAAAACTAAGAGCCTCATCTAAAGTAAAAGGAGAACATAGATTTTCCTCATCATATTTTGGACGGAATGATTGATAATTGTCAATTTGTAGGCTAGGTCTAGCAGCCAGATATAAGATGATATTTTTAACAAGAGTTCCTTTTGGAATTGTCATATTCCTTGTTCGACATCTGATATATGCATCTATAGTTTCCATCCATTGTCTTCCTAATATCATAGGGTTTCCATCTAACCAATTTCTAGGATTGATGACCAAAAAGTCTATTGGGTACTCCTAGGAATCTACAAAAATAATAATGTCCTCTAGCGTCCCTTCTGGTCTGACTACTGATCTGTCAGATAATTCCAACATAATGGAGCTTGATTTAAATGTTTTGATCCCAAGGATACCACAAGTTTCCACAGTCAAAATGTTTATTATAGCTCCTTAGTCCACGAGGGTATTTGGGAAGTTGTGACCTTGAATTTGAATAGTAATTATTTGATTTCAAGGGTTGTCATATTTAATAGGTATTTTCTTTGCTAAAATAAGATTGGAAAGTGTCCCTAACACATGGACTATAGGAGGGTCTTTTGGTTTTTCCCCCAGGATTTTTAACACACAATTATTTAATAGCTTTAGAATAGATCGGGACATCTTGAATAAACTGGACAAGAGGAATTTTCATAAATAAAGTTTTTAGTTCCCTTGCAAGATCAAAATAAGAATAGACCCAAGGTTTAATTACAGTAAGTCTCTTAGGGAATGGAGGAGCTGCATCCATAGTAGACTCTTGACATTTAGTTTATTTATTAGGTGTCTTTGTTTCGGTGACAACTATGGTGGAAGGAGGGTGTTCTACTAAAGGTTGCTCTTCAATAAGGTTTTCATTGTCTACCTTCTCTCACTTTCCTATACCGTTCTCTGGAAATATAGTTCGTCCGGATCTCAATCGCAACTCATTACATTCAAAGGAAGGAGAGCCACAATCTGAGTTTCCAATAATTTCCAAGTATTGCGCAGTTCTGTTATTTTGATTAGGATTTACTATGTAGGTAATTGAGGATGTAATGGGGGTGTAACCTTTGGTGGAAATTGAAGTGGAATTTGGAGTGGTGATTGTGATTGATGGAATGTCATGAAAGATGGATTGCTTGATCCTGCAGGGCGCTGCCAGTTTTGAGGTCACATTAGTCCCTGTGTAGGTGAGTTTTCCCAATGTGAAGGGTATGAGTTATTCGACAGGTTCTTCCGTGAAGATGTAGGATATTATTGATTTGGCCATAATGGTCCAAAAATGGCTAATTGATCCATGGTTGTGTGGACTATGATTGAGATTTCCAGGTGGTATTAAAAGGTTGTTGGCCCTGCCACATTGATCGAGGAATATGTTGCTCAGCATACTGTCTAGAATAAAACAAAGAAGGATCATGAATCATACCTTTAGGGTGAGTGTGCCACTACAGTCATTGTTCCATAAGGCACAATGACTCGGGATCTTCCTCAGCCTCCTTGATTACAAATTTCAATCCAGGGAATGAGGGACACATTTGAACACTCTTTGGAGCTATGTTTCTTTCAACAATAGGGACATGAAATTTTTTGCCTTAGCTTGTTTTTACTTCACCGATAATGCATCCAACTATGTAGTTAATGTACTCGAAATATCAATTTTAAAGTCTTCTAGGATATTACCAATCTCTGCTTGAGCCACTCCTCTTGCAATCTTGCTAGTTCTGATGAGAGGCTCCCGAATCCTAGATTCGGTTTGTATACTTCCTCATGAGCACCTTTTACACAATTTTGTGATATCCTCATATTATTCCATGGAAATATCACCCTTTCCCATCATATTAAGTGTTTCTATCCACTGATATTTCATACCTCTAATGAAAGAAATTTTAATACTTCTCTAGGTAAAGTGGTGTAAGGTGATCTTTCTAAATTATATTGAAACCTTTCAATATATTCCTCTAGAATTTCATATTCTTTGAAATAAAATTTTCTTCTTTTAAATCCTTGGATCAATAATAGTTCTGATATTTGGTAAGGAAGGATTGTTTCACATGATCCCATGATTTTATGGTACCACCCCCTAGGCCCATGAACCAACGTAAAGCTACTCCCTTTAAGGTGGAAGGCAAGAGTTTTAATTTTTGATGGTCAGTGGTATAGTCATAAACTTGGCACGAAACATCAAATTCAAATAGAAATGCACCACGATCCTCAGAAGACATTCCATGGAAATTTGGAGGATTCTCTAATGGCATGGATTTCATTGGTGCATTGGCCTATGGATTGACAATAAGGTATTCTATGGTTGAATTTTGTGTTGTTGGTGCTGCATTTTCCATTTGGTCAAAAGAATTCCAATAATCCTCAGGGATTTCATGACCAGGGGGTATTATCTGAAGAGTAATATGTTGGCTAGGTTTTTGACCTTGAATGAGTCTCATAACACTATTTAGGTTTGTAACTTTAGATTATTTCCTTACAACAAAATCGCAGGAAATTATGGCTCAAAATGTTGCGGATGTGGCTCACTTATCTCACCTCCCCCCTCTCTTAAATTGCAAGAATACCCCTAACTTTTACCGGAAGGACTATGATACCTAATATATGCATCTTTAAAAATTTTCTCACACCCTACAATTTTGTCATGAATCTCAGCATGAGCTGTAGTGGATGACCTTGCCGCTCAAGGGGAAATAGTAGAACCCTTCCCAAATGTTGTTAGGGAGCCTATCGACACTTGAGATTCTGAATTGTGAATAATATACTCTATAAAGTTCATTCTTCCAAGGCGAGACTGACCTTGGGTTTTGGTTCTTTTTGAGGTAATTTTTTTATCTATAACTATTTGATTTGTAGTCCTAGGTTTTTTCCTAGCCATACACACTAGGCGATCTAAAGGTATTGGCTAAGGGTAGGCACTGGCCCAAACTTTTTACTTAATGTGTGCAGAGTTTATTACCTTCTGTATTTGATACCCAACACTACAGGGATATGACTAAAACTTCTTTTACAACCTCCCCAACAATGACACCAAAATGTTAGGTTGCTTAGTTGTTCCTAAAATATGAATTGACTTCTATACATTAAATTGTTAACCCAGATCTTCATCCTTTCTATTTCAAGGTTTTCCACATAGTATTTGCAAGAGATAGTGCTAATATTATATAATATATCTAACCTTAATGAAAGTTAAATTCATGTGAATACAAGGAACAACTAGGATCTACCGAAAATAATGATTCACTCACAACTTTTGGGTTTCAAGAATAAATAATTGAAACTACTAAAAGAATCAAAGCATTAAGTATTTTACCAAAAACAATGAAGTAAGCATTAAATCCTCTATCAATAATACTAAAATAACCTTGCTAACACAAATTTGTTTCCTAGTAAACTGGATCTATAAGGAAGTAAGAACACACTGAATAGAAATGAATCTACTAAAAGAAATGTCGAATCCTCAAGATTAACAACTCTGCATTAATCATGGGAACAACGAAATAGATAACACTTGAGAACTAACTATAATAAATCCAATTCTATGACTTGTTATTGTAATTGCTGCAGAAACTAATACTGTAATGACAAATCTAATAACCAACGAGTAGATATAAAAATAAATTGAATGATGTAAAACAAGAATTGAATGCTAAACTTAACTTTAATATCACAAGAAAGCAAAGTAGTCATTCCAGGACTGGGCCCAAGATCTATGGAATTCAACTGCCTTGGAGCTAATTCAATGTAATAAATTAAGGACGAACTATGAAAGTCTCCATTAAATTAATATAAACAAGTTACAAAATATGTTTGTAAAAAATAATAACATATATCAAAATGATAGTAATTCCCACTAAACTACTGAGGTTCAATTCGTTGGTTTGTTATATTGCAATCAAGTCTACTCTCAAAATAAGGAAGCGATCCTAAGAATCTGAATATTCTCAAGATGCTTAATTCAAATTATGAAATCTCTAATCTTTGCCTAAAATAGCAGGCCAAGATCTTCTCTTCAACTGATCTTTCCCTAATAGAAGTTGATCTTGTTCAATTAGGTTATAACAAACCTGCACAACTCCACATAACTTGTTCTTGTTTGACTATTCCAAGGAACAACATTTGATGTCCCTATCGATTATTAGTTCAAGTGTTAAGTGTATTACATCTTTCCATAGTTTAAATCAACTCTTTAGAGGATACAATGATAAAAAACTTATTGACTTCTTGCTAGAATCCATATCACACGGATTATGAAGCACAACACACACCCTAACAAAGAACACAACTCAGTGGTATATAGATTGAAAGGGAGGTTTTTTTCTTTGTTTAATGACTTGGATATAGTATTTGTCAACAATTTCCAATTTCCTATGTGACATGATGTTGGTACCGGCCTCTTAGATAATCTTAAATGGGGATAAGCTACCCATATCTCCAACCATATTCAAGAATGGAGGAGAAGGAAAAGGATGATCAAAGTATAGATTCCTGAAGAATTTTTGTTTGAATTGTTTTTTAAAATCATTATAGCCACCAAAGTCAAAGGATGTCTCCATTTCTGGGGTTTACATAGAAGAGTAGGTTGTTTTTAGGGCCCAATAGTTGGACCTGATTTATTCCCAATCTAGATGGAATCAGATGAACTGAAAATGATACCTCACACTAATGGGATAGTGGGGTCACTTGATTCAAATGCGGCTAGCTTGTTAGTTAATTAATTGTAGAATATGACCTTATAATCTACGTTTGCTAAAACAATATGATTTTTACTCCTCCTTCACAATATTCCACATTTAATGTGTTTCGTTCTCCCACTCCCAAAGGAAACCAACAATCTAGAGGGAAAAATAAAGGTCATGTGAAGAAGAAAAATATAGAGGGTAAGGATAATGCAAATGCATCCAATACTAACACTCATGAGGGAATAACATGACAAAAGAAGAAAGCCTGTAGTTCCCTTGCAAGCAATCTGAGGGAGAACATCTTACCCATCTTTTCTCTCAGATTTGGGATGCACAAAGATTTTTTCCACAACATTGTTCTTCTAGTTCTCAAGTTGTTCTTAATAATCCTTTCCCTCACTGGTAGTAGCTTCATGCTAGTACAACTTCTAACACTTGGATCCCCCCATGGGGCATCCAATTTGAGGGTATTTTCCATAAAATTTCTATATTGTTAATGCTCAAGTATACTTATCAACTTGAGTACGTGACTATGTACAACTAGAGTCTTATAAGGCCAAATGAATATTTGATTCATTGGAACCTCTTCAAATTGAGAGACATGTTGTAGAGAATATAGGACAAATGTGGAAAAGATATATAAAATTATCAACATCCAATCCAAATTCTAGGTGGATAGATAATTAGATATTTTTTATTTCTATTGCAAGAAAGCTCATGTATAAAGAAGAGTGACATATATATTATAGGAGAGGAAACTTGAGCATACAATCCAAACTATCATGGCATATTAGACAATTTCATGAGATATTTGTTCTAATGTAAGTAACATATTTATAGTTTTGTGTATAAGATTATTAATGTTATTGTATTTTAAGCTCAGTTCTCTATTTTCGGATTCAAGACATGGGAATAGAGTGATAATTTCTTTATATTGTTTTTCAATTCTGTTTTTACCCATATCTATTTGAATTCCATAACTACCAACAATACATTACTATTCACAGGAATTTGATTTATGCAAGTTTCTTTGAATTCAAGTATGTTTTAGTCTTCTTTTGTGAATTTCCATTTCACTAGGAGCATGAAAACAAGCTAGTACAATGTGAGGAAACTCGGATCCCACACATATAGTGTATAATATCTAGTAAGTATTCAAACCCCAGCTTGAAAAAATAATTCTCAATCCATTGGATTACCCTTATTGTTAAATTGGGAGGTGATTAAAAAAATTATTGTTTGGATTAGAAACAAACCCTACCTAGTTAAGCATGGAAGGAGATCATATTTGGGCTATGGAAGCCAAGCTATTATAAATAAGAATAATAAATTGCACAACATAGGAAAGATAACACATGCACAAGACGTTAAACATAATAAAAAACTAGGAATTTTATGAATATAAGATATAATCTCCATTGCCAAATTGAAATGAATTTTTTTTTCATACGAAAATATTTAAAATGTATCACATATTTCAATACAACTTGGAAAAATATACTCATGCCAATATACTCAACTTCAAATAATTATTCAACCATTGTTTCCACAACATACTTATTCAATACATAGAGAAGAATATTCTTATCCATCTCACATTAGAAAAAATATTAACTAGATCAAATGATAAATGAGGTTAGACTTGCGTACTGGTAGTTGAGATAGAAAAAATCTCATAAACCAATCACCTAACATTTAAAAAAAAATATAGAAAGTAGAAATAAAATTATGCAGAAACCTTTAAAAAGAATGAACAAGAAGGAATTTTGTGATCATAATATACAATGGATATTTGCAAAATAAAATGACAACAATTCCTTCATGAGAACATATTAACCAATTTGTTTCATTAAATAAAATGGGACAGAATGTCAACCAACTTAATTATGTATGATGAAAAACATTTCCATGCGAAGAAAATAATTTCAGAGATAACATAGTAATAAGAGTAGCATAAACAAGCTTAATCTAGTCAAATGCTAAAGGATGATAGACTTGGACCATCACAATTAATTCATAAGCGCATAATTTTATTCAATACATCACTTAGCATATTTTCATCTAAGGTCAAATTAGAAACATTTCTGGTTGGGTCAAGCAATAAGAAATTGTAGACTTGAGTTATGGAAATCGAGCCAATAAAAATTTCAACCAACGATGTGAATTAACATAACATAAAAATAATCCTTGTGGAATCCTTTAAACAAAGTGAAAATTTCTACGACCATAGAAAAAATCCTACTTCGAAATGAAGTGATAATAGTGTTTTTATTGTCATCTTCTGACAATTATAACAAATATTTCGAAGTTGAAAAACATGTTCAAACCAACTTATAAATTTTTAACTAAACATTCGATAATTATTCTCCAAAATTAATGTTCTTAAGTGCATAGGAAACAATCTTCTTATCTATGGTTCAATTAGAAATAAGTTTATCTAAGTTGAATGTCCAACATGGGTAGCTCATGTCTATGGAAATCAAGTAACTCATGTCTATGGAAATCAAGTAAGTAGATATATCAACCAAATTTAAATGAGTTAGATAATGAAGAAGGATAGAATTACAGAATTTTAGTAAATCTAATAAAGATCTCAACCAAAAATAAAATGGCATTAAAAAATATTTGCATAAATATTTCAACAACATGAGCAACTAACAATTTTATGATCATAAAATGCAGCAACCACTTGCAAAATCAAATGACAATAATGTTTTATAAAAACATATTTAGAGAAAACTTCAAAAAAATATATTCGAACTAATATATATAACTATAAATAATCATTCAAAACTTATATTTCAAACCTCATCTTATTGAATGCATATCCAACCTGCTTCTTATACATTCTAATGTTTTAAATAATATTCTCTATTCAATGCATGACCCATCAAATTATTATCAATACTTCAATTAAAAACAAACTTCATAGGCCACTTAAGGCCGAACAATGACATCACATACAAATATTCCTTGCGTATATCTTTAAATATGTTATAGTTACAAAATTATATGATAAGGGATTTAATATCCACTTCCAAAATCAAACAACAATAGTGTTTTCATAGCCACATTTTCAAAAATATATCATGGATTTCAAAAAAACCTCATAAACTCTATTCATACTAATATATGCATATGGAAATAAGTCATTATTTAAATGATCTAATTGTATTTAACTCGTAGAAAACAAGATTTTCGTATTTTCTTTAATTAGAAACAACCTGGGTCAAATCAATGTTTGAGGAAGACAAATATAGGCTATGGTGCTCAAACAATTATAAATCCAAACCAATAATAATATTTATTCAATCTATTAGCAACCAACATTTCATTCATTCTTTGGTTACATAAAACTTTCCTCTAAGTAAAACATTGAACAAAGGGAGAGTTGCACCATGGTAGAACAGCCAATAGAATTCTCAACGAGTAATGACATGAAATAAAAACATTTCTTCAAGGGATTCCAAACAAAGATAATAACTAGGAATTTTATGACTCTAAGAAATCACTCTGATTTTCGTCGAATCACAACAGAGATTTTTAAAAATCTATCACATTAAAAGAAAATAGGACTCAATTGTAAGTAGACTACTAAAGGGAATACAATTTTGAAGTACTCTAATCTTTAACAAACTTAACATACATCTTTAACAAACTTAACATACCTCATTGCATATTAATTTTTCCATTGCAAATTTAGCATACAAAACTAGAGATAAAAGGCCAAATCCATCTATAATATGAAGAAAACAAAGCCTAGTGAAATGCTAAACCCCACTAAACCATGAAATAAAATATTCCACTGGAGTATATTGACAAACACAAAATTAAACCTTGGTAGCATAACATTTTTTATAGGCACATATTGAAAAATGCATCATATTAAGGGAAAATGTGACTGAATGTAAAGAGCAATGATAGATGGGGCTCCTCATGGATTATATTCCTAGCTAGTCTACTATTCAACAAACTTATTATGATTTATTGCAAATATAATTAACCTATATGATTTTATGCTTGAAATAGAAAATCTAGAATACAGTAATTTTCAAACATGTTAATATAAATATCAAACCAATAACAATATAAACTTATTCAAAGTCTCACTAAACAACTTCCTATATATACCTAAACTTATTCAAAGTCTCACTAAACAACTTCCTATATATACCTAGGTTACAGAGAAACTTGGCTAGGTTAAATGCTAGTTTAGACTAAAATTCCACTATAGCAGTGGAACCCCTTCAAACAATATGAACTATAGGAATTTATGACTGTAAGGTACAACATATGTTTCTAAAATCAATGAAAACAATTTTTTCATAAGAAGAAAGCTACTAGATTAAAAAAAAATTGGATTCAATGGCATGTAGGTCATTAAGGACCATTCAATTACCATGTAGTGAAATGGTCAAGAAACCTCTATGATTCATTACAAATAAAATTAGACTAAACCATTTTAATCTTTAAAATATAAAATATAAATAAATATAAAATAAATATCATGCAATTCTCAAACCATTTTTAAATTGAGCGTTTAGAACCCAAATCTAACCAAAACACTAATCACATGAAACTAGATGAAATGAAAAATACACAATAGCCCAATCACAAGAACAACATAATGGTGCTTTAACAATGAAACTAAAATATAGAGAACATAGAAACCAACTATAACAATTTTTTCATAGAAAGTATTCACAAATACATCAATTAAATGTATAATAAGTTATTAAATGAGGAAATACATGAATTCAATTTCTATTTATCTAATGTTCAAAGAATTTAATATAGTTCTATTATAAATAGAATTAATAAGAGTCGAAATTTAGAAAATAAAATCCCATATAATAGTAAAACCCCATTAGAACATCAAGCCAAGGTGGTAGGAAAATTTCTAGCAAAACACCCATAATCTTAAACATCCCAACAATCCCAACCAAATCATTGCCAAGAACACCAATAAAGAAAGAACACCAAAAGCAAAAAATATAATGTAGAGTTAAAAAACTATTATAAGAATATTATGGATCAAGGATTTGAATGCTAAAATCCTACGAAATTAAACTAGCAACAAAAATACAATGAAATCTTTACATAAAACCAATCACCACCTTGGTAAAAACACTAGAACCCACTACAATAAGGAAGGTATCAAGAAGGAAACAATTATTCCATATACTCCCGAATAAAATGGTTTAGTCGAAAGGAAGAATAGGTATATAGTAGAATCCACTCGAGCGATGGTCCATGACCAAAAGTTACCTAAATGTCTTTGAGCCGAAGCTTCACATGTTGTCGTATATGTTCAAAACAGGGTGCCTCATCAATCTTTGGTAAACAAAACTCTCAAAGTAGTATTTACAAGTGTGAAGCCTCACATTAGTCATCTCCACATTTTGGATGTCTCGTATATTTCCATGTGTCGAAGGATAAAATAAGAAAATTGTAAGCTACAAGAAGAAAAGGTACGTTTGTTGAGTATTGTGAAATTTCTAAAGCATTTAGAATATATATTCCTAATTAAAGGAAGGTTGCAATTAGAAAGGATGTTACATTCGATGAAGATGCCACTCTCAGAAAATCTAGAGACCTTCCTCCACTGACTCCTCCTAAGAAGAAGGATGATATGGATACCTTGGATGGCCCTTCCATTCTTGAATATGAGGCTAGTATTGTTGATGATCCCATGGAGCCCATGGATCCTTTAGATTCTCCTCTTAGTAATCCTCCTAATAGGAGGAGACCAGTTCGGCTCTGTGGCACTGTTCAGGATGCTGATAGTCATGTGCACATTCGAAGATCGTTTAGAGAAAGGAAGAAGACATGAAGGGACTAGGGATATGTTGCAGCCATGAGAACTATGTTTCAAGACGAACCTTCAACATTCAAGGAAATCATAAAAGGACAAGTTTGCAAAGTGGCTATGGCTGAGGAATATGAATCTATTATGAAGAATGATGTATGGGATGTTGTGCGAAGTCCGAAGGATAAATCTGTTGTAACTTCGAAATGAATATTGAAGATCAAGCATGGAATTGATGGAAGTATTGAAAAATACAAGGCGAGATTCATGGCTTGAGGATTCTCCGAGAAAGAGGGATAAGATTATGATGATATTTTTTCACCCATGGCTCGATATACAACCATTCATTCGATAGTTTTCCTTACCGCAAGTCAAGGATGGACCCTTCACCAGATGGACATAAAGACCACATTCTTCCATGGCATGCTACAAGAAGAAGTATATGTTGAGAAATCACAGGGATTTGAATTAGAAGACCATAAGACACACATTTTTAGATTGAAGAAGTCATTGTATGGTATGAAGCATGACCTAAGAGCATGGTACGCCCACATAAACAGTTATTTGGTGAAGTAGGGATTCACAAGAAGAAATACCGACCCCAACCTCTACTTGAAGGTAGTCCAAGGTATGCCATTGATTTTGGGGCTTTCTATGTTGACGGGATATTTGTGCTAGGTAGTGAGCCTCTGATAATTGAGTGTAAGAGGGAGTTATCCTATGAATTTGAGGTGAAGAACCTTGGACTCATGCACTCCTTTCTAGGCCTCGAGGTGTGGCAAAGGCTCGATGAGATTTTCCTTTCACAAGGAAAATATGTTGTAAAGTTGTTGGAAATATTTGGAATGATAGAATGCGAGTCCCTACCCACAACGATGGACATGAAATTCAAGAAGTTATGTGGAGAAGCTACAGTACCCGATTTGATGAGTCCATTCAAGTATAGACAATTGATTGGGGATTTGATGTTCCTTGTGAACAACCATCTCAATATACGCTATGCAGTGAACACATTGCGTCAATTCATGACTGAGCCTCTACATGCACATTGGACTGCTACTAAACATATTTTGAGATATTTGATGGGGACGATTACATTTGGTTTGAGATACTCTGCTGGAGATATTCAACTTCATGGATACACCGATGCTGACTGGGCAGGAAATGTTAACGACTGAAAAAGTACGTATGGATGTTTTTTTATTCTTGGATCTGCCATGATATCTTGGATGAGAAGGAAACAGAAGCTTGTAGCATTGAGTACCACCGAGGCATAGTATATCTCCACTAGCATGGCTAGTTGCGAATAAATTTGGTTGAGAAAACTATTTGGAGAGCTATTTGAACAAGTTCTAGACACTACAGTGATATATTGTGACAACAAGAGTGGGATCCGTTTGGCAAAGAATCTCGTGTTCCATGACAAGTCCAAGAAAATAGAGATCAGATATCACTTTATTCGTGGCATGGTATATAGAGGATTGTTTGACTCCATCACATATCGACAGATCAGGAGATTGCAGATATTCTCACCAAGGCTTTGCTGAAAGGGAAGTTATTGGTCTTTAGAGAGAAACTTGGACTGACGGACATGACCCCTCCTACTAAGGGGCACCATTGATTGATAGAGGGCTCGTGGGGTTGAGGGAACTCTGGACAATAGGGCATTGCCCCCTATCTGTTACCGATAGGGTTGGAGTAGTAGCTCACCCTATCTTGGTCTTTACAGAGTATACCCCAATTGGCATCATACCCACAAGTCAGGCTTATTTGGAGTACCGGTCCTCGTATGGCTAACGACTTGAGATTGTACTTGGGGCTGTACAACACAAGGCGATTATGATGCAGGTGTTCTACCACATGTTATTGGGAAGAGGAGTGTGCAATAGGATGGGTTGAGTAGTAGCTCCCCTGCATCACCTATTGCTCGATATGGGTTGCGTTGTAGCTTCCCCATGACATTTACATTTCCAAGTAGTAACCCGATGATACTTCCAGGTAGTAGCCTGATGACATTTCCAGGTAGTATCTCAATGACATTTCCAGGTACTAGCCTGATGAGATATTTCCAAGTAGTAGCAAATCGACTGATATTCTAAGTAGTAGCCCGCTGACAGATATTTCCAGGTAGTAGCTTGTTGACCGATATTAGTAGCCTGATGACATTTCTAGGTATTGTTGGGTGCATATAAGGTGTCTTTTAGAACTCCTAATTGTCTCACATTAATTATCAACATGGGTAAGTATTTTTGTTTCAAGAGTGTACACAATATGTGCAAGTGATGGAAATCGTTATATCTATAGAGAATAATTCTTTAAGACAACTGATCAATTTCAATACAAGAGTAAACGGATCAAACCATAAATATCAAGCTTGTAACTTCAAGGAAATTGATCTATTCAAGCATCAAAACTAAATCTTAATTTAAACCAAACTCAATCTTAATCAAGAGATTCTAATTGCAATTACATCAACCAAGTGCACCATAGCAATAACATAGCTCTTTCAGCGGAATCTAAACTACTACATAGAAATAAAGCACTTGATCTAATAAATAACACTCTGACTTTCAATTAACAAGAAATGATTCTACAATTACATCAATGCACGACATAAATAAATGAAATCAATTAACAAAATTAATAATTAATGAAATGAATACACGAAATCCACACCGATGAAAGTAAATCAATCGTAAAGCTATAAAATAGAATAATCAAACTTGCAGTAAAAGAAAAATAAATGTATAACACAAGGAACAACAATAAAATCCACTAGTGACCGTGCCCAAGCTGCCAGCGAATACCGCTAAACTACTTCAGAATATCGTGAGTGAATAGAAACTCAAATTATGTATTATTCATTAGATCTAAATGTCATTACAGCACGATGTGTCCTTTGAAATCATGCTCTGTATATTAAAATTAAAATTGAAGTAAAAAGGCAAGAAGTTTCCTCCTCACTATTCTCCCCATTTTACCCTCCTCTCTTTGATCTCTGTTTTCATTTAAATAAAGAGAAAGCAAAGAGAAGTTACAACAAATCTGATTACAAAATGATTTCTATTACAAATTTGGATTTTACAAAACAAATTGGTCAACAAGATCATATCTAAAAGATATTTCCATCAACATTCAACAAGAAAAAGTTGAATTTGGTACTACAACTGGAAGAATTTGGAAAATGACCGCAACAGCATATCTGAGAAAATTGTCTTTGAATAACCTTTTGATTCTCTTAATACAGACCGAATTTTGGAAAACTGCTGATTAAAAGACTAATTCGGTCCATTATGGACAAAACCCATGTTTTGGATTTTCCAGATTCTCCTTGATTTGTCCAAAACATACAATGCAAAACCGTCACTTCTTATTCCAGTGAATTTCTGAGTTGGAATATTTAATTGTGAGTTGGAGATCAAATTTGCAATCTGGAAAAGACCTTGGAGGCTAAAATCATGAGTGATGTTACAAAAAATCCATTAATAAACCATCATTGGTAAAATCATGCATAATAATCATCAATTTATTAAAAATAAAGGAGAAAAATAGTATTTATCGATTAGAACATAAATAATTATAAAATGGAATTATATGATAAATTATGATTAATGACGTGATAAAGAATGGTAGAAATGGGTGAAATAGGCTTCAAAAAGTGATAATAATAATGACAAATTAGTGACCCAACAATACCCTCAAACTCAATATGTTGCATGTCCTCATGCAACCCCAAAGCCTCTGTATTAACCAAGCTATAGGAAATGTTCATCAAAGTCATGAAAGTGATGGAACAAATGAGTTATTTCTCAAATAATGAATATTCAATTTTAGCAATGTTGATGAAGGCGTAACAATTTTCACATTGACTTTCAACCATATGTATATGAAATTGCAACAAAATATGATATAAGTAATAACAAACTTCATTAACCTTTTTCTCAAAAATGACAAACAAGATTTCGCTGAAATTTGGCAAGAATGAGATGGAGCATGGAACATGAGATATCGTTTTGATGCACGGAGCATGAGATATAAGCAAAATGGTTGTAGCTGATACTGCGTGATTTCTAAAATTTTACAAACTAATTTAACTTGAAATTTTATGAGCTTGTGTATTTTAATGATACTTCTTTGCTGTCCAAAAATCATAAGAATTCAGTTCATAGTTTTAAAGATATGCACAAATAATTTTTTGCACTGTATGAAAATGAAATTGTATGCCTTAAATGAGAAAAAAAATTAGAAAACATCCATTATGCGTAGCAATTCCTCCCCCAAACTTGAGAATTAACATGCCCTCATGCAATACTAGAAAACAAATTGAGGTGGTTGCTACAATAGTGGTTGAAATATATGCTTGGTGTAAAACAACATGGAATAAGAGAGGTTTTGAGAATGAATAAGGAGACTGGTGGGTGATGGCATAATCATAATAAATAAATGAATGAAAGTAACACTCCCCCAAACTGAAAGCTTCTATGTTTCTGAAAAATGGGAAGTGGTAAAGATGTGGAATGAATGAGGATAAATAATGTTCAATGAATTTTCATGAAATTGTCCTAAACTTTTAATAAATTAGAAACTTATGCTATTTTACCTCAAGTTTTACCTACGGAAAAATGTGGAATGACATGTATGGATTGGTATTTGTTGAAGTTGATATAGGCTAAGATGATGCTAAAAGTGATGCAAAAGGTAGAAGCTATGCAAGCACATCATGTTCGCGAGTTGCTTGAGCCTCTTCTATTAGTTGCAATAGTGTGGACTCTTTGCCAATAGATTTGCCCCCCCATACTTGTTGTTCTCCTGTAAACAATTCACTAATCTGCATGCAATTTTCTGGAATTCACAGTTTTAGTTTTGAATAGCAATAGATAAGGTGCATGCAAAAATTTTAATCAGAAAAATCTTTTGTATAAATGCAATAATAATATTTTGTCAAATCAACAAGTTATGACGGAGTTCGGTAATTATTACCCGCTATTCCATAATGCATATCTTCCCCCTTCAAATACGGAAAGGGCGTCCATAATCATAAAGCATAGGAAAAAGGGAAAGAACGTTGAGGATTCATAAATGCAGCAAGAAAATCAAACACAACGGCATAAATATAGCAAAAGCAATCAAAGCAGTACATGTCAAAAGATGTGAAATGCCCGTAAAATAAAACAGGGATTTAGATCATTATGTAAATAGATATTTACCTTAGGTGGAAAAAAATGACAAAAGCATGACCAACGATAAATGTTAATGATTGGTGGTAGAGTGATTGGACAATAATGATATAATGCGTATAAAGATATAGTTTACCGTGCATGTTGGATGATTGAATTAGAAATGTTATTCAAATGGTAAATTCTCCTTTAGAAATGAATCTATAGGGGGTAATAGGATAGAGAGTATTTGACAATGTAACATAGTACTTCAATACTGCAAGCAGAGCCACTCCTGTCAGTGGGCGTTCATAGCCTAGACAGGGTTGCTTTTTAACCGCAAAAATGAGCCAGAGTCCTCCATTTAGTATGTAGATGGTTTTCTGTTTTTTATTGTTATAAAGAAACCAATATGCTAGCATGGTAACTGGATAATCATAGTGCCATTCACTAGGATATAACAAAGTGATCAGGCTGGCTCGTGATGAGACCCCCTATCCTTCTGACAGTTTTAACTATCAAAAAGGTCATTACTTCGGTGTGGTGGCCATAAGGGAATGTCACCTGTTACACGCTCTAGTGTACCTAGGGGGGATAATATGGGGTACAAAGAGAGGTACCCAAGGGAATAATGTAATAATGGGATGTGCCATAGTAATAAATAAGGTGGTTAACCCATATCATATAAGAGACCACAAGTAATTAGTAATAATGTAATGGGCCTATGGTATTAGATGGATGGTATTCAGGGAACCATGGTATTGACCCATGCTATTGTATGTATGAAACCTATATAGAAGCTAGAGACTCCCCATTGAAAGATGTCAAGGAATATTGTATGAACAGGCATATGGCTTGTGGAGTGTTCTCCTTTCTTAAAGAGTGAATGTATGGTGTTGCCTTGCCGTAAGGGTTTTGATCAATAAAGAAGCATTTTTATATTCATATCTTATCATTTCTTGGGTTTATTTCTATTATCTTATATTTTTGGATCAGAGCTATAACAAGTGCTATCACAGCACTTTCTTGGGCAAAAGTGGAGAATTTTTATTTTTATTTTTTGCAAGAACTTTCTAGTGCGGCATGCTTGCAGATCAGATCTGTACATTTTGGGGTAAAATCTCCAAAATCTAATTGCATATTTGGATTCTTTGGGAAAATACCTGATTTCAAAAAAACAAATCAGCTGAATCGAAGTCTGGATGAAAGAGATCTCGTTGATTTAAAAATCAATGCAGTTGTAGACATTTTTTGGGGCAGCGAGTTTGCAGCGCAGATCTGTACATTCTGGTGCATAATCCACAAAATCTAATTACAGATCTGAATTATTTGTGAAAAAGTACCCAATTTAAAAAAAATCACCCGAATCGAACTCCGGATGAAGGAGATGTCGCTGATGTAAAGTGTTGCAAACATTTTTTTTGGGTCCAGCAAATTTGCAGCACAGATCTGTACGTTTTGGTGAAAAATCTATAAAATATAATTGTAGATCTGGATTTCTTGTGAAAAAATACCCAAATTCAAAAAAAAAAGTCTAATCGGAGTCCGGATGAGGGAGATATCGCTGATTTAAATCATCTCTTTTTTCAGAATTTTTGGTGACAGCGGGAGAGTTGCAGCGCGGATCTAAAATTCCAGTGCCTAGATTGGGATTCCTACCACATGAAAAGATGCAAAATGGTCATTCCATTTCCGAAAATAGGTCATAATAAAGATTCTGAGCAATATTGACTAAATTGTGGCCACCTTAAATTTTCGCCAAGTAAGTGAACTCTTTTCAAAACACTCTTCATGGCGGCTATTAAATTTATAAGGAGAGATGATAGCCTTACTATTGAAGAATTCATACAGAGACAAAAATTCACATATGGGACACTTTGGAAGGTTTCCGTGTGGTTTATTTTCAAAGATGAGACTGTCAAATGGTGGTTCTCACTTGATAACAAGCAGTTGACCAAAATTTAAGATGCAGAATTTGAAAGAGTCATTTTAGACAAATGTTCTCGTGTTAGAAAAAAGGAGAATGAGACATGTAAGGGGTTATTTTCTATTGGTGTCTCCTTATTGCAGGTTCATGGATTGATTCAGAAGGAAAAGATCATTATGTCTATAAATCCTAGTTGCAAGCATAATTTTATCAATGTTAATTTGACAAAAAAATTGCATGTTCCAGCCAAACACATTAAAAATACACAAGTTGATGATGAGAATGTTCAAGTTTATAAGGATTTGAAGCTTTCTATGGATAAATATGTGTTACATGGTGACTTTTATACTTCAGATATGGATAACATGGATGTTGTTTTTGGATATCCTCGGATGGAATCCATGGGTACTATCAATATTAATGTGCAGAAGAAATTCTTGAAGCTCTGGTATAAAAAGAAAAAAATTACATTACAGGGTATTTTCATCAATAAATAGGTAGAGTCCATGGAGGTTGAAGCAGAAGATGTTCCAAGAACTGACATATTAGATGATGAGCCATTAATAGTTGACAACCACACACAAACATCAAACTAGGTACCAGAAAAACAAGTAGAGGCGGAAGCAAAAAATGTTACATCAGTGGGGGACTTAGTGGTTGAAGTAATATTGAAAAATAAGAAACAATTACAGGCACCACAACATGTACAAGATACCCATGAGGCTCCATTAGGTGGTGAATTAAAGAAAGATACATCGTTGGTTAAAACTTCAGCATATCACCACCCACATCACCCCGCAAGAAAAAAACCAACAAGATGGCAACGAATTAGCGACAATGACAATAACCCCCACATGATAGATAGAGAGGAGCGACGATCCACCTACTACACATCGACAAAGAAGAGCCACCACGGTCAACTTCCATCTCAAGCGAGCGAGGCACCAACGAGATCGAGGGTTCACCTTTCTCTTGGATGGCTAGATGCACGTGCATGGTACTAGTGGACTACTATTTTGAGTTGATCTTATTATTTGTGTTCTTCCCATGTTTCGGGGATGAAACATGTTAAGTGAGGTGGGATGTAGTGTACCTAGGGGGGATAATATGGGGTAAAAAAGGAGGTACCCAAGGGAATAATGTAATAATGGGATGGGCCATAGTAATAAATAAGGTGGTTAATCCATATCATGTAAGGGACCACAAGTAGCTAGTAATAATATAATGGGCCCGTGGTATTAGATAGGTGGTATTGAGGGAAACATGGTATTGACCCATGATATTGCATGTATGAGGCCTATATAGAGGCTAGAGACTCCCCATTGAGAGATGTTAAGAAATATTGTATGAACAGGCATATGGCTTGTGGAGTGTTCTCATTCCTTAAAGAGTGAATGTATGGTGTTGTCCTACCTTAAGGGTTTTGATCAATAAAGAAGCATTTCTATATTCATATTTTATCATTTTTTGGGTTTATTTCTATTATCTTATATTTTTTTATCAGAGCTATAACACACGCTTATGATCATGGTAGGCTCACTCATGATGAGACCCCATGTCATTTTTAAGACAATGCTTGTTAAATTTTCATATTCTTATATTTTAATGCTTTTATTGTAAAGAGAGGGAGGCTCATTTACTCCTTAAGAGTTAGGGATGGCGTAAGAAGTAAAAAAAAATGACAATGAAAATTATGCTTTCCTCCCATATCATCATATCAAAGGGATTTATCCTTTTGAAAGTGTAAAAGATAAACTAGCATGGTATTAGAATAATAAATCATTTTATGATGTGTCCAAAAAGAAGATATTCAACTAGTCATTATATAGGTGCACCATGTATGCTTCAGAATATAGATGACCATCAAAAAGTTTTCTGTCATAATGGTATTAATATTACTATTTTTCTTTATCTTAGGCACAAATCCAACCAGATGGTTTTTTATTCAAAACTTAAAAGAGAAAGAAAAATGACAAAATGACTGACGATGAAACAATAAAGAGAAATCATAGTTATTCCTACAAAAACGCAAAAAGTGTTGTTCAAATGACTGAATTATACATCATTCCATGAAAAGAAAACAAAATGAAGAATAAAAGTAATGGAGCTGAGATAAGCTAAGAGAAATCACACAAAAGGAAAAGAAGTGTTGTTCAATAGATTGAAAAAGAAAATAATCGCAAGAGGAAAAGGTGTTGTTCAAATGTTTGAACAACAAAGTACACAAAAAAGTATTGTTCAAAAATTTGAACAATAAAACACACAAGAAAAAGTGTTGTCCAAAAGTTTGAACAACAAAATGCATAAAAAAATGTTGTTCAAAAGTTTGAACAATAGTTTTTCAAAAGCTTAAACAACAAAACACACAAGAAAAAAGTGTTGTTCAAAAGTTTGAACAACAAAACACAAAAAAAAAATATTGTTCAAAAGTTTGAACAACAGCTGTTTAAAATTTTGAACAACAAAACACGCAAGAAAAAAGTGTCATTCAAAAGTTTGAATAATAGCTGTTCAAAAGTTTGAATAGCAAAATACGCAAAAAAAGTGTTGTTCAAAAGTTTGAACAGCAGCTGTTCAAAAATTTGAACATCAACTATTCAAAAGTTTAAAGAGAAAAATACGCAAGAAAAAAGTGTTGTTCAAAAGTTTGAACAAGGACTGTTCAAAAGTATGAATAACAAAACACACAAAAGAAATGTTGTTCAAAAGTTTCAACAACAGCTGTTCAAAAGTCTGAACAATAAAATACACAAAAACAATGTTTTTCAAAAGCTTGAATAGCGAAACATGCAAGAAGAAAGTGTTGTTCAAAAGTTTGAACAACATCTGTTCAAAAGTTTGAAGAACAAAATATGCAAAAAAAGTGTTGTTCAAAAGTTTGAACAACAACTGTTCAAAAGTTTGAGTAGCAAAACACATAAAAAAAATATTGTTCAAAAGTTTGAACAACAAAATACGCAAAAAATAAAATTTTGTTCAAAAGATTGAACAATAGTTGTTCGAAAGATTGAACAGCAAAACACGAAAATAAAAAAGTGTTCAAAAGTTTGAACAACAGCTGTTCAAAAATTTGAGCAACAGATGTTCAAAAGTTTGAGCAGAAAATCACGAAAAGGAAAAAAGTGTTGTTCAAAAGTTTGAACAACAGCTGTTCAAAAGATTGAACAACAATCGTTCAATCGCCAATACAGCGGAAATTACAACTTTGAGGGAAGAAATACCTGAAACATAAAAACATAAAATAAATCAGAAAAGAAATAACACTTTATTTAAAAATAGTAAATAAATAAATAAATAAATTAAGTTACAACAGCTATGATGTTATTTCCTGAGGGAATATCAATTTGTCAATGGAAAAAAATGATCTTTTAGAAAAATGGTTTGGCAGTAGTGACATGAATCTTCAAATGGAAATCAATTCTCCATTTTTTCTGTTATGAATCTGTCAGGTAATGAATTGGATGAGATTCCCTTGTTTCATTAAAATTATTTCATAAATCGCTCGTTCATAAATTGACCTTTTTTATTCTCCTTGGACCTGCAAAAAACGAGTGTCTACTTGCAATAAAAAATTAAATCATGGAAAAAGAGAGGTGATCTGACTCCCCTAATCTAAAAATTATGCAAAAAAATAATAAGTAGTTACTTTGTAAAACAAATCCATGGAGAAAATAACAAAGTAAAATTAATTTATTACCTGCGAGAGAGTAGTGACCAATCATGCTAACCTGAAATGTTTTAATCATAACTTGTTTGTATTTTGTCTGATTTGAGTAATTCCAAATCCAAATGAAAGTGAATTTAGAGGGGTATCTCTAATAGAAACAGGTTTTAAAAATGCCATTATATGATACATCAATTTTACTTAGAACGACCTACATAACATAGTCATTTTCGATTTCCCTTCTTAGACCAACAGAGGATATTTTAAGCATACATTTTTTGTTTGATGACGGATTGAGCTGATTCAAATTGGAAATGAAGTTAGACTAATTTATTTATCTCTAATAGAAACAGGTTTTGAAGACAAGAAGAATTGATGGGTCAAATACTTTAATGAACAACTAAAAAAACAGAGTTTTAAGAGTGTTGATTTAGGATATGCAGTCAATATTTGTGTCATAACTTTCTCATACGATATCAAAATCGAGTGATTCAAATTGCATTGTAAATTAGCTTCATAGAGGAATATATCATAAAAACAGTTTTTAAAAATATAGTAATTTAGGCCTCCAAAAATTGACTTTCCCAACTCTGTTCCTAAGCTGCCTATTAGACGCCCTGTCAATGTTTTGGTTATAACGTTTTCGTTTGAAACCCAAATGGAGTGATTCAAATTGGGTTGGAAAGTAGACACCAAGGGATAATTATGATAAAAATATGTTTTTAAAATATTTACTTTTATTCCCTCAAAACGTGACTGTCCCGACTATGTTTTCAGAATTTTCATCAAGCCTGCAAGCCAAAAAATATGATATTCAAGCAATTTTTCCAAATTGGTGATAAAAAATGAATATGAGTGTTTGTAAAACTATTATTTTCAATATAATATATCTATATGCATAAATAAATTAAAAAAATTATCACCAATGTTGATTTCCACAGCATGTTGCAATAAAAACAACTATTTTTACAAAAAACAAATTGTATTTATTTGTCCTTATTTATTTATTTTCTACATTAATCTACTCTGCTTTGAAAAACGAATATACTTACATATAAGAGTACTTCCAGTGGAGCCATTTTCTAAATAAGGGCTCTAGTATGTACATACCTAAATTTGAAAAATGCATGTTAATAAATAGTAGGGTATGAGACGCCAGCTTCCCTTGAAAAGATGGTGCCAAATTTTTTTGTATAAAGTGAGGCTGCAAACAAATGGTGGAGTGAAACCAATCTTCAATATATCCCTTACTTTCCTGATTTTCCATAACCGTCATACGATGAAGTTCTTGAGTTTTTAAAACGGCTTGTTGATGCAAACTAAAAGAAACTTCATTTCCTTCCATAACTTCTACAATTTTTGGATTTAAAACATTCCCAATATCAATATCAATTTTCTACAATGGTGCATGTGAGAGAGAATGGATGGGAAGGGTAGGTAAATTTTGCAGTTCAACATTGTAAGAATGTTGTACCAGTTTATGATGATGAGGGTGTGGAATGAGCTGAGCAGAAAATTGTGTAGGGCATGGAGCATTTTGATGACGTGGTTGATTGGGTTGTGTGAATGATTTTGATGGGCAAGAAAATTGTTGTGGAAGAATTGGTGAAGAATATCGATAGTGTGTTTGTGCTACAATATGAGGGAGAGTAGTCATGCAATCATAAGATGAACCATGCCAAACTTGTAGACAAGATTGGTGGGGGTTATATTGAGATTGACATGGATGTCCTAATACACGAGTATTCCATAATGGATTATGCAAGTAAGAAAATGGAGAAGAAGTGTTTTGAACCATACATGTAAGCCTTGATTTCCATGGTTTTGACCTTTTTTAGCTTCCCCGTCTCTTTGATATGATGCTTCCATCCTAGATAAAGAAGAGTGACTATCTATGGGATGCTTCTTTTGGCAATGAGGGAAAAGCACTTCTTCAATTGCTTGATTTTTTTGAACCTGCAAAACATCCAATTGTGAATTTAAAGAGCTAATAAAATCAATTTTAAAATGTTCAAATAAATCATTGATTTCAACTCGTATATCTCATGTTCTTGTAGCGGTTTTGGAAAAGAAAGAAGAAACTTCAAACATTTAGTTCTACTTTAATTCCTACGCAATTTTGCTGAAAAGTGGGCACAACAGCAAGCACTTTACTTACTTGTATGCAGGTTCTTATCATCTGTTTTTAATACCCAAATCTTTCACAACAAACAAAATGAAGCTTTTATTTCTACTTCAATTCTTACAAAATTACACTGAAAAGCAGGCGAGGGAGCAAGCACTTTACTTACTCATACATAGGTTCTTACCTTCCATTTTTAATACCCAATTTGTCCCTAGCAACAAATATCCAACATATATCACTTTTGGGAAATAGCAACACTCTCCCCGGCAATGATGCCAAAATGTTGGGTGCATATAAGGTGTCTTTTAGAACTCCTAATTGGCTCACATTAATTATCAACCTGGGTAAGTCTTTTTGTTTCAAGAGTGTACACAATATGTGCAAGTGATGGAAATCGTTATATCTATAGAGATAATGCTTTAAGATAACTTATCAATTTCAATACAAGAGTAAACGGATCAAACCATAAATTTCAAGCTTGTAACTTCAAGGAAATTAACCTATTCAAGCATCAAAACTAAATCTTAATCTAAACCAAACTCAATCTTAATCAAAAGATTCTAATTACAATTACATCAACCGAGTGCACCGTAGCAATAACAGATCTCCTTCAGCTAAATCTAAACTACTGTGTAGCAATAACAGAGCTCTTTCAGCAGAATCTAAACTACTGCATAGAAATAAAGCACCTGATCTAATCAATAAAACTCTGGCTTTCAATTAACAAGAAATGATTCTACAATTAAATCAATGCACGACATAAATAAATGAAATCAGTTGACAAAATTAAGAATTAATGAAATGAATACACGAAATCCACACCGATGAACGTAAATCAATTGTAAAGCTATAAAACAGAATAATCAAACTTACAGTAAAATAAAAATAAAAGTATAACGCAGGGAGCAATAGTGAAATCCACCAGTGCCTGGGCCTAAGCTGCTAGCGAATACTGCTTAACTACTTCAGAGTATCGCGAGTGAACAAAAGTTCAAATTATGTATTATGCATAAGATCAAAATGTCATTACAGCATGATGTGTCCTTCGAAATCACGCTCTGTATATTAAAATTGCAATTGAAGTAAAAATGCGAGAAGTTTCCTCACTATTCTCCCCATTTTACGCTCCTCTCTTTGATCTCTGTTTTCATTTAAATGCATAGAAAGCAAAGAGAAATTACAAAAAATCTGATTACAAAATGATTTCCATTAGAAATTTGGATTTTTCAAAACAAATTGATCAACAAGATCATATCTGAAATATCTTTCCATCAACATTCAACAGGAACAAGTCGAATTTGGTATTGCAACTGGAGGAAATTGGAAAACAACAACAACAAATATGAGAAAATCACTTCTGTTTCTCTTAATACAGACTGAATTTTGGAAAACTGCTCATTGAAAAAAATTCGATCCATTCTAAACAAAATCGATGTTTCGGATTTTCAGGATTCTCCTTCATTTGTCCAAAACATCCAATGCAAAACTATCACTTCTTATTCAAACAAATTTCTGAGTTTGAATATTTAATTGTGAGTTCGAGATCAAATTTGCAATCTAGAAAAGACCTTTGAGGCTAAAATCATGAGTGATGTTACAACAAATCCATTAATAAACCATCATTGGTAAAATCGTGCATAAAAATCATCAATTTTTTAAAAATAAAAGAGAAAAATATTATTTATCTATAAGAGCATAAATAATTATAAAATGGAATTGTATGATAAATTATGATAAATTATGTGATAGAGAATGGTAGAAATGGGTGAAATAGGCGTTAAAAATTGATAATAATAATGACAAATTAATGGCCCAACAGGTAGTAGCCTGATGACATATTTCTGGGTAGTAGCCCCGCTGATATTTTGGGTAGTAGCTCGCTAACAAATATTTTTGGGTAGGAGGCCATTGAGCTTCGAGGTTGTAGCTTGACGAACAAAGGGTGATAGTTGTTTTCTTCCCATGATTCTTCTTATTTAGATTCGAGAATGTTTCAATAGATAGAATTGAGCATATATGTGCACATGATGACAGGATGACACTCTAATCGACATACAAGTTTTACAAGTGGAGAAAGAGTGTTAAAATTATGCAACTATGACCAAATTCCACTTTGGACTACTCATTTAGTGGAGATGATTATGACATTGAGTTCCTCTTTTCGAGATGACCAAAATCGACCTAAAGATCACCTCGTTCGGACAAGTAGAAGTTGGTTTTTGATTTATGCACCCACTCATGGATATTGGACTAGGTCGGCTTCACCCACATGCACACTTGGACAAGCTGGCAGCAACATCAAGTGGACCTTGTTCGACACCCCTAGAAGCCTATAAATACAAGTGACTTTGAGGCTCATTTGATCATCACATCACCAAGCTTCTTTTTCTCTTCTATCTGATTTGGTTTGGTACATTAGCTAAGGAAAAGGTCATACGAAAGTATGAAGTCTTAGATTGCTGAAAGGTTAGAGTTTATGTTCTGGTTGCTAGCACAATAGTGGGAACTTTTGAATCTAGTCATAGACCATACTATAGGCAAGAGAACGACGAGGAAGCTAAAGTCACTCTCATGCTAACTTGATGAGAGCCACTTTGGTTTAACTGACTATGTTCCGAAGTTTTCTAAAGTTGTCCGAAGGTTGAATCAAGATGTCTCTGATATATTTGTGTTGGGGATTTTTCTCGTAAAATCCCAAAAACAAACAAACAAACTGAATACAGAGCAATGCTCTGTTTTTCTCTTCAGGATCTTTTGCACAGGGAAGCAAATAAAATTTCTAAGGACAGAGATTTTTCACACCAATAAAACCTTTATATTCATTAATAAAAACTCTGATACATATTTCTTCCTCTTACTGTGAGGGATTCACCAAAAAACTTTTAACCAAAAACAAAATTACTCTGCCTCTGTTACAAATGATTTTTACACTGCTGTGTAAAGTCTACATTCACATTTACTGCTGTAAAAGACCTTTTACATTTACTCATTTATCACTGTAAAATAAAATTCTTACATATGCTGTAAAAATTTCTTACATAAGTTTACTGCTATAAAATAAAAACAAATTTCACATTCACCACTATGTGAAATTTTTCATTACATTAGAAATGCTCGGGATTTCACCTTTCATATTCAAAATAAAAAAATACATTGGCATCCCATTCGTTTCAAAAAACCAATACATGCACCTATATGAAGGAATCCAAATTTCATTCGGTCTTTTCAATTTTTACACTGCTGTGTTTTTTTTTTCTGTTCTTTTCGCTGCTGCGAACCTACTTCTTCGGTGTGCAATGCTAATCCTCAATTCAAATGAAGACTAAAACAAAACATATACCAAAACCAAAAAAAACATTTAATGATAGGTTGACTTACCCATACCTATCTTTAAATTCGTGCCCATACATGCCGTATGAAAACATAATGTTTTTTACCTAATTTAATGACACATTCATTAAATACATTAAATAAAACATGCGGTAAAAGTAAAAATAACGTTCGGGCAGGTTCTTGAAGATTCTTGTCCGTTGACCTGATCGGACGCAATTCGCTCACCAACCTCACACAAAACAAACGAACTTTAGCTTCTGGGGAGTGGGTGGTTTTGACTTCGTACACTGGACGCGTGGCAGCTGGTCGGGGTGTTCGGAGGCCCTCAGACATAAACACCTTTTTACCAAAACCGGTGCGAAATGTGCTGATGGTTTTGTGAAGTGGTTTTCCGGAATTGATTTTGCGTCGCCGTTTAATGTTCTCGTACGGCAGGTGAAATTATGGTTTCAACACTCCCCTTTAATTTCAGCTGTTGGGCATTCAGTCATACCCAAACATTTTCTTAAAAACTCAAAGCTTTTTTGGTCCAGTGGCTTTGTCAAAATGTCTGGAACCTGTTCTTGAGTCCTGCAATGTTCTAAGGCAATTTCTCCATTGCTCACCAATTCCCTGATGTAATGAAACCTTGTGTCAATGTGTTTCGTTCTCTTATGAAACACTGAATTCTTTTATAATGCAATAGCTGATCTATTGTCACAAAAAATCACTGTTACTTTTTCCTTCTCTTGGCCTAAGCTCCTCAACATCCTTCTCATCCAAACTGCTTGACATGTTGCTGCTGTAGCTGCCACATATTCAGCCTCTGCTGTAGACAATGCTACAATGGATTGCTTCTTAGAAGCCCATGAAATGGCTCCTGAACCCATGTGAAAGACATAACCGGAAGTGCTTTTCCGATCATCTACACTTCCAACCCAATCGCTATCTGTGTATCCCACTAAATCTGAATGTTCAGAGACATTATGTAAGATGCCAAACCTTTTAGTACCTTTGACATACCTCAAAATTCTTTTTGCTGCCTGCCAATGTGCCTCCTTTGGCCTCTCCATGAATCTGGAAATTAAACTAACAACAAACATTATAT
>APFE030144629.1:61566-163570 GCA_000404065.3 Pinus taeda | reverse complement strand
ACATCCTCATCCTTTCTTGAGAGTGCATCTGCCACCACATTTTTGCTTCCCTTTTTTGTAGATGATTTCAAAGTCATAACCCAACATCTTTGTGACCCACTTTTGTTGCTCTTCAGAGGATAATCTTTGTTCTAAAAAGTATTTTAAGGCTATCATGATCCGTTTTTACCTTAAGTGTCTTCCCATTAGGTAGGGTTGCCATTTCTTAAGTGCATGTAGTATTGCCAACATTCCTTCTCATAAATAGCTTTGTGTAAAAACTTTCCCTTGATTGGACGACTTTCAAAAGCAATGGGTCTTTCATCTTGCATTAAAACAACACCAATTCCATTTCCTGAAGCATCACATTCCACAATAAAGGTTTTTGTGAAGTTTGGTGTAGCTAAGACTGGTGCTTGGCACATTGACATTACCTATTTAAGATTTTTGAAGGCCTTTGTTGCTTCTAGAGTCCGTGAAAATGCATCTTTCTTCAATAATGTTGTTAGAGGTGCTACTATTCTCCCATAATTCTTAACAAACTTGTGATAATACCCTGTCAACCCGAGAAATCCTCGCAGATGATTTATGGATGTGAGTATTTTCCATTCCTTAATGGATTTAATTTTTCTAGGGTCTACCTTAACTCCATGAGATACAATATGACCTAGATATTCCACCTCTTGTACTCCAAAGAAACATTTGGATATTTTTGCATATAATTGTTTCTCCTCCAATAGTTGTAGCACCCTGTCAACGTGTTCAAGATGATCCTTCCAAGACTTGTTGTAGATTAGTATATCATCAAAAAACACTAACACAAATTTTCTAAGGAATGGTTTGAAAATTGAATTCATCAAAACTTGAAATGTTGAAGGTGCATTGGTAAGGCCAAAAGGCATGACCAAAAACTCATAATGACCCTCATGAGTTCTAAATGTTGTTTTCAGAATGTCTTCAATCTTCATTCTGATTTCATGATATCCTAAAGGAAGATCCAACTTGGTGAAGTAAATTGATCCATGCAATTCATCTAGTAATTCATCAATGACAGAAATGGGAAACTTATCTTTAAAAGTGAGCTTGTTGAGCTCCCTATAATCGGGACACATGCGCCATGATCCATCCTTCTTGTGCCTAGTCCATAGCGTAGAGCAGAAAGATAATTGGAATGTGTGTACCAGCCTCTAGCATTTCTGCAACCATACATTCAATTTCACTCTTTTGGGCATAGGGATATCTATACGGCCTAATGTTTGGAGGAACACTTCCTGGAATCAGATGAATAGCATGATTATGATCACGAATAGGTGGGAGCCCTTTGGGAGTCTCAAATACCTTGGAATGATTGTCCAAGACTTTTTGGAGATCTTGAGAAATAGATGATTCCAATATGGAAACATCTAACGAACATAATTGTGCAATTACACCTCTTTGTTCCCTTTTTAGAAGCTTTGTCATACCGTTAGAACTGATTATCTCTCCCGGTTTCCCTGAAATACCCCTTAATTCCACTTCCTTTTCTTCCACAAAAAATATCATGAAAAGTTCTTGAAAATTAAAATCTATTGTACCCAAGGATTGTAGCCATTGGACTCCTACTACAACATCAACACCTCCCACTAGAATCGAAAGCATTGGGCTAGTCAATACATATTCTCACATGGATAGCTTGATATTATGGCACTTTCCAGAGCAATTAATTGTTCCTCCATTTGCAACCATCACTTGACACTCTGGCGCTGGATATAAGAAGCATTCAATTCTTTTGCTACCTTATAATGAATAAAATTGTGGGTGCTTCCTGAATCAATCAACACTATTACCTTTTTCTTCTTGACTTGTCCTTCTATCTTGATGGTTTGAGGAGTGGTAATTCCAGCCAATGCATTACAAGATATGGTCGAATTCATTTCTTCTTTATCTAGGCTTTGTTCTTGGAGTATATCCTCTTCTTTTGACCTTTCTTGCTCCTTTTCTTCTCCCTCTTCACAATCTATGTAGAATAATTTCTTCTCAACACACTTATGACCTTTAGTGTATTTGCTATCACAACTGTAACAAAGCCCTTTTGCTCTTTTTTCTTCCAATTGTTGTGGTGTCAAACCTTATAGGTTGTGGAAGACTAGGGGCAACAACACTTCCGTCTTTATAGTTGTGAGTGGTATGCTTCCCTGGTTGCCATAATTTGGCTTTCCATTTTTCTTGCTAACCTGAATGCCTTCTCTAATGAATCAGGTTCCCAAAGACGAACATCATGTTGGATATTATCCTTTAAAGACCCTATGAACACATCAATCCTATGCTCCTCTGGAATATCTTTTACCCTTATGTTCAATTTTTGGAACTCCTCAATGTGCTCCATTATTGAACCCTTTTGTTTGAGACTTATCAATTGGCCAAAAAAAGTGTTGCTTTTTGTATCCTCATAATGTGCCACCAATTCTTCCGTAAAAATTGCCCAAGTGATAAATTGTTTACGAGAGCAAAGCCATTGATACCATACAAACTGATTTGGTTCCAAATACAAAGTTGCCATACGTACCTTTTGTGTGTTTTGCACATTATTGAGATCGAAGAACTGCTCCATCTGTAATATCCATGTGGCAGGATCCTTGCCATCAAACTTCCTCATATCGATTTTTGGAATATGGTGAGTCTTCGATCCAACATTAGAGTCTATGTAATCATGATTAACATTTCTTTTGTTCTCATCATGAGTTTCCTTTAGTACCCTTTCACCCTTATTGACCATTTCTTGTAGCAACTTATTCATATTTATCTTCAATTCTTCCATCTTATCATCCATGCCATCAATTTTAGCTTCTAAGCCTTTCTTTAAACCATCCATCTTAGCTTCTACATCTTTCCTTAAACCATCCATCTTAGATTCTGTTGCTTTTTGTGCAAGTGACACTTGTTGCACTTGTTCTTGTAATTTTGATATATCATATAGCATTTCTTCTTCTTCTTCATGAGTCATGCTAGATCTTCCAGGCTCCTTACTAGGCATTTGCATTTTCTTTCCTCGGGGCATCAGTTACCGATAATAATGCTCTATTATGCCCTTTGAATTCCTTCAAAATAAATTTTCAAACCAAGCTTAAACAAAAATTTAAGAAAATCTACACACCTTTTTTCACTTTGTAGGAGCTTGATATTGTCTCTGATGTATCTCTGTACTTTCCGATCATCTAGTTCTGAATTTTTGATCTGTAGTAGCCCTTTGTGTCCTCTTTCCAATTCCACAAGTCTGACCCAAATTGGTTTCTCCAAGGAAGGGTTATGCGAAATCTCCCACTGTGACTTGATTATAGACTAGTTCAGTAGAGCGAACTTGTACGACGTGTCAAGAGTCACTGTTTCGACCTTCGGATCTAAAACATGCATACAAGAAACTACAGTCCGTCCTATTTCTGCACCTTCTTACGAAATTTCAATCCGATCCCTAGAGAGAAAGTTATGACGATTTTCCCCAGGTCACCTGTTTGGAATGTAATTCAGGAGTCTGCAAAAAGACCAACTTCCTCAGATCATATCTCCGCAAATATCATGTGAAAAGCTCTGAACTTCGGACCCAAGGTTCAGCGAGATGTCTTCTCAAAGGGGTTTTGTTTGTGACTTCTGAAACGTCACAGAAAAAAAGTTATAGCGAAAATTCCACGATGACCTGTTTGGAGCAGCGAAACCCTAGAATCCAAAGCTCTGATACCAAATGTTATGAAACCAGCTCAAAAAAGATAGAAAAGATAGATCAACGCCTTAGAATTCAGCCTCTTCGAGGGGGCAACCTCCTTTACATTACATAAATGAACAATTCTTGGATGATACAAATGAAAAAACCTCTTTTCTATATATAGGAGTCTAAGGAGGTCCACAATATAACCCAACCGACCTAACAATAATAATATGAAGCCACAATAGTAACATTAGTGGGCTTATATGGGGTACAATAGTAACAATATGGGCACTATGTGGATACATAAATATAATAAGTGGGTTGTACTAATAACAATAAGGGTTACACTAGTAGTATAGGGGCCTAACAGTTATCTATAAATCGTCTCAAGAAATTTTCCTTCCCCTGAAGACTTTGAAGTTTTCGGATGGAGGACGGGGGAGGCAACTGAACTATTACCTCGACCTTGAAGGGATCAACTCAAATCCCTTTAGTTGACACAATGAACCCTAACAACCGACCTAATGTAACCATGAACACGCGTTTATTTGAATTCAACCAGATCTCGTAAAAATGACATCGTTTGAAAATCAATCGAAGGTGCCCAAGATGATCGATTCACTTTCAAGAATGAGCAGCTAAAGCATCTGAGTATGCTTCGATGACATGCTTGATATCATGGAAAGTGTATGACATGGTTCATTGAAATGCCGCTCCAACATTTTTTAGATCAAAAGGCATCTTTTTGTATGCAAAGGTACCCGAGGGACATATAAAATTTGTCTTATGTTGGCCTTCTGGATGGATAGATATTTGATTCTAACCAAAGAATCCATCCATGAAGGAAAAAATCTCATTACCCACACATTCATCAACTATCTGATCAATAAATGGTGTGGGGTAATTATCTTTCATACAAGCTGTTATCTCAAAATCAGACCCTGGAAGGCTGCAGACCAAAAGACCTCAAGTAACTATTTCAAACCTACTTTAGGCTGAGGCTTAGCCTCCTCAACTTGAGAGGGCTCTCTCTAAATGGATTAATGATTTTGATTAAAGATAAGATGGCTAACTCTTATAGAACAACTCTGAAAAATATGAATGGTGGAAACACATTTAACAACTATCCATTGGGCTTATGGAGTCAACAACACCTCAATATAACAATGAACTCAACCTTACATGGAAGTCAGGGCATTAAACATTTAAACATTCAGAACATAAACTCATATAGGACCACACAGTTTATAAATGTATACAGGAAGTCAGAGCACATTCAGTGAATTCTGAGTGATTATACATCCATAACACTGAAAAAACTAAGAAAAGGACAAACACATATATTCTGAACATAACAAATCCCTCATGAATCCTGAGAAGTAAAGCCAAACATGTGTTACTGAAACTGAGTCTTACATAAGCCAAATACAAGCTTTTCTCATAAAATTTCCAACCCTGAGTACATTGATGCTTCAACTATATATAGATCTCTTTACACATCTTGGATTCCTCCTCAAGCATGAGGGAAATTCGAATTCATCCTACTATGACACCTAATGATAATTAAAACTAACTATTAAATGCAAATGACACCTAACTAAGAGTCCTAGAGACCTAATACAACTAGGAGTGTAACTCCTTATTATGATTACAACAACCATATCTAAAAATTTAAAGCATTATTT
Organism: Pinus taeda; assembly: GCA_000404065.3. Lineage (NCBI taxonomy): Eukaryota > Viridiplantae > Streptophyta > Pinopsida > Pinales > Pinaceae > Pinus > Pinus taeda. The sequence goes on along the minus strand of APFE030144629.1, from coordinate 158,227 downwards.
GACACCTAATACTCCATGAAATCGAACTTGATGAAGCCTCCCACGTGGTCATCTGACTGTTGAAGGCAAACCCTAGAAATTAGGGAACATGTTTCCCTGTTTTTAGGTTTAGGATCCCTGAAAATGGCACGTGTGACAGAGCCTTTATCTCTTCATCCATGACACATTTTTTGAAAATGAAGGAGGTTTTTATATTCCAGGATTTCTAGAACAAAAACCTCTTTTTTGTTTGTAAAATACTTCTCCAGCTGTCCAGAATCGATCCTTGAAGAAGACGTGTAAAACAGGAAACTTTGATCTTGAAAAAACTGCACCTACAGCAGTTTCGTAGCGCAAGTTTGGTACTTCATTCATCCCATATCATGATGTATTTGAGGAAACTGAAGGAGGTTTTTGTGAACCAATCCGTGATGAACAAAAACCTCTCTTGGTTTTATGAAACACCGTCCCTATTTCCCAGAAGATGCCTTTAAAAAACTGGTGTAAAACAGAGAAATATGCCTCTGAAAAACTTGCACCTACAGCAGTTTTGTAGCGCAAGTTTAGTATTTCATTTCTCCCACCTCATAATGGATTTGAAGAAAATTAAAGATTTTTTTTTAGTGCAGCATGTTAAGAAGAAAAACCTCTTGCAGTTTGCCAAATGGAGGTCTCAGCTGCTCAGGAAAGCTTCTGTAAGTTGACTAGTAAAAACAGTTTTTCTCTGCTAAAACAGGCTGCTACAGGGGTTTCATAGCGCGCTGCGAAAACACTTAGAGTGAGTTTTTAACTATGAAAACCTTGACACAAGTTTGACACATCGAATGTTAGGTGATTTGGGACCAGTGATGGGCAAGAACAGAGTGTTAACCTTATTTGACCATACCAACAAGACTCTTTTATAGATCTTAGACACGGAAACAACCATGGAAAGAATAGACCAAGACTAACATGAATCCTTTGGAATCAAACTGATGTCAAAACACATGGTGAGGCTTTTAGGGCATGGAATGAGGCTATGAAAATTTATTTGAATATGGACATGAGACTCTAACCCTATGAATTAGACTCTAAAACATAAAAATGACTTCACCATGACTTGACCATGACTGATACAAGAGTTGAGAAACCATGTAAGTTGTCCAAATTTTTTAAGGAAGTTTTACAGTGATAACACAAGCTTTGTTCAAATCACTAAAGTCAATGCATACACGGATTGTTCCTTATTTTTTATCAACTGGGACTGGATCAGAAATCCAATCCATTAGGGGAATGTGGTATATGAAACCTGCCTTGAGCAGCTTTTCTACTTCAGCCTTAATAGCCACTGCTTTCCTAGGATTGACTGGTCGAAGCTCCTGACGAATTGGCTTAGTGTTTTCATATGTCTTGATCTCATGCTGAACGATGGATGGGTCAATATCAGGAATTTATTCATAAGACCAAGCAAATACATCCTGAAACTCTTTGAAGAGGTTGGTGTAAATTTGAATGTCTTGTGGGAACACTCGAATCTGATGAAGAAATTTTCTATCACGCTAGGGTTCCCAGAGATTTTTATTGGTACAATTTTTGAAATGATCAACATGTTACCTTCAACATGAATGTGTGCTGGAGCCAAAGGGTTTGAAACCATACAAACATCACTAGTAAGCAGATCAGAAAACCTGGACTCGACTTCTTGCAATGGGGGAAGAAAATATGAATGATGGTGTAAGTCTTTCAAAGGTCAATCTACACCCATCATTGCTTCTAAGATTTCTTCCTCAGATGGTAAAGCTGTATGTAAGCAATCCATAGTAGATGTAGAGTCAAGGGTCCAAGCTGGGGCAACATCACCATCTAACTCTTCCTCTGAAAAAGGAGTAGGATAGTCATCTACAGAGTTCACGATAGAATGATATCTAAGCTTTGCTACAGACATAGGGAACACCATTTGACCCACTTGTCCTTCATCTAATGTGGTAGTAGGCGAAGGCAAGGTCCAAGGGTCTGAAAAACAATGAGTTTGTAAGAAATCTTCCTGTGAAGAGTCTTTGGACGATGAAATGACATTGATTCTAGCTATAGGAGCGGGAAAATCAAATGTACTCATCAATGAAGAATACATCCCAACTCCTAGATTCTCGATAGGTTGACGAGAATTATCCACCAACAGAATAGTAAAATCTGAATTTTCTCGAGGGTCAACTGGAGAATAATCCAATTGATCGACCTTAACAATTTTCCCATCATGAGGAAAACAAAGGACTCGAAATAGAGTCAAAATGATGACATCCATTTCATAAATCCAATTTCATCCCAAGAGGAGATTGTAATCTAGGTTGGCATTAATGATTTCTACTTTAATGTTAACGACCTTCCCTCCAACACCTATAGGAAAGGTTGGGATGATCCCATGTGGCCTATGAGAATGACTGTCAAATGCTGTCAAGAGTGTAGGTGAAGGAAGAGCTGAAGGTGATCCAATGACCTTCCAACATGACATTGACATGACACATGTGGAAGCTCCTTCATCAATAACGGTTTGAAAAATGTTAGTTTTATGGTAATTAGACTTTATTTGAAAAGCCATATGGTGAGGAAGTCTCTTTTTGATATTAAGCATGTCAAAAGTGAGCACTAAGGAATTGCTTGGATCAACTGCCCCTATCATTGAAAGCAAAGCACTTCATTGAGCTAGACATGACTGGAGTACCTCTAAAGCAGACATAGTGCATGGACTTTGAGCTAGATCCTCTACAATGGAGTAATTCTGAGTTGCCCTAGCATTAGGGTTGATAGTTGTGTGTTTGGCGGAACCTTTCGATATCCAAGGTATAGACTCGATAGAAGGTCGCTTGATATGAAGTGGACTCATATTTTTGGGAAGAGTTTTATCTTTGGATGATTTAGCTTCACCATAATCACGTGACCATGTGGCCACATTCACATGAAAACCCATCATGGAAACATTTGAGGAATGATCCCCCTCCTAGTTGCCCCTTGCAGAAATACCAGGGTTTGAATTCGTGCCAGCAAGCAACTGCGGCCCTTAGGGGAAGGGTTAGTTAAGATAGCCTCGGAGCTAGAATACCCTTTCTGCACTAATAAGCGCTAAGCATCTTGAATTTTTGGGAAGAGGTGAGTCTAATGGTCCCCATTGCATAGCTTGCATGGAAACTTAACTTTCCTCTTAGACTCTTTTCCACCCTCACCAGCATTATTGTCGGGCTTATTCGCATTACCCTTCCCATCTCGATTCTTCTTTTTTACCTAGTCCCTTCTTCTTCCCATTGGAATTTTGCTGGGCTTATTCACATTACCCTTCCCATCTTGATTCTTCTTTTTTACCTCATCCCTTCTTCTTCCAATTGGAATTTTGATTTCCTTTGGGGTTAGAAGCCTGAACGGCGTTTACGGAAGAAGGTTGAGAAGGTGGAGTAGTAGACAGTGTAGCCAGATTGGAAGAAGTAGTTTGTAAAGACAACTGCTACAATTGTCTCAGAAGGTTCACCACATTTGTATCAATCGATCCAAAAATACCATCCACATGGGGACCTGACTTCGATTTGGCTATATCAACCTTAGCCCCAGGAGCATCAGGGAATATTTTCTAAAGGATCCTAGAATGAGAATAAATCAGTTCTAATTGTTGGGCTTGAAAGATAGCTTGCTCTTCAGAATAGAATTCAGACAAAGAGACATCCTTGGAGATCTCAGGTTGTAAAGATTTTAAGAACCATTCAAGATTGTATTTAGGAGGAATTTCGGCTAATGAGCCTCTTTCTTCATCTCCATTCCCGAATATGGTCAGAGATGTGAGTTACCATATCTTGACGGAAATTGGCCAGAAGTTCAGTTCCGAGATCATAATGGACGGACAACTAGAAATGGTTTAGAAAAATGTTAGCCAAATCAGCGAAAGATGTAAAGCTATCCCCTGGAAACTCTATATACCACTTAGCTACATTGCCAGTTAAGTTGCGTTGAAAAATTATAAACCTAATTGAGTCATTGATGAGGGAGTTTGATGAGCACCATAAATGGGATGTGGTTACATGGTCACCTAGGTCTTCACTGCCCTTCCCCTCTAACTTGGAATATCTGGTGGGAGTTTGGTTGGGACCAAAGGCCAAACCAGATTGTATCTGATTGGATGATTTGTCAATTTTGTGAGATCTGACAAATTTAATGTTGCCAAAAAAGGAAGTCTAGGAGGACCTTGGGGATTCGACCCAAATTGGGCGAAGTTCCCATAGTTCTGAAAAGATTGCCCTGGATTTTGAAAGGCACCAGGCTACCCGAAGTAACTAGCAAAGCCCGATAAACTAAAAGATGACCCTTGTTGTCTAGCAAAACTTGGAGTTTGACCAACTCCAGCTGAAACACCTCTGTAACCAGTGAATTCCCCCCCTAACAAATTATTATAAGGGCTGGACAACCCTTGGTAAGGGTTCCAAGCATTAGCTAAGTGTGGACAACTTCGAATTGAACTGACCGAGGAGTACAAAATATTCCCTTTTTGTCCAAAAAATGCATTCCCAGCCCCCATACCATTAACTGTAGGATTATTCCAACCCTGAAATGGATTGCTACCTTGATCCGTGAAAGAAAAAGGCATAGATCCTACTGTCAGATTGGAATGTGGTATCTGACCACTTCCAAGAAGAAAACCCTAAAAATATGTTGATCCACTCATCATGGATGTGGAGGCAGTTAATGGTACACTTAATGGAACTGAAGGAATGCCTAGAGAAGGCATGCCAAAAGGGAAGAATCCAAAACTAATGCATGTGCTTGGGAACTTCCACTTATCGACGGAAAGGAAGTAGACCCAAACAAGGATGTGCTAGCAGTAGACCCAAATAAAGATGTAGAAGGGATGGAAATGGTTCCTCCCCCTTGTATTGATATAGGAGTCTGCATACTCGTAGCACTCGTGGTGGATGTCATGCTTCCAGCAGTGGCCATCGAAGGGATGTGCCTATGTAGACCTGTACTTGAATGTCTATGTGCCAAAATCCCAATGTATAACACTATGTCTAGATGATCAAAAGACAGAGGAGAATTCAGAGCTGCTAACGACTTTGAGAGTTCTTCTACCTCAATATTATCTTTCGACTAGAAAAGAACTTGAGAAATAACTAGGGTGTTCCTCTCTGGCTCTGTGGTAGTTCTAGGCCTATCTTCTACACTACTGCCCCCAAGTGGAGGATCAATCCCTGATGCGTCGGACGCCACTGGGTGAAACCCACTGGCAGTATCACTCCTACACCTTCTAGAAGAAGGCCCTGGACTTGCAGGTGAAAGCCCACAAAGTTTGCGGGACCATCTTAGCGATCGATCAACCACTTTGAATTTTTTATTAAGATCTAATTAAAGACTCAAGGAAAATTGAAAGCTAGGCCAAATAGGAGCACAAAGCACACATTAAAAATGTCCCTAAAAGAAATTATCCAGTTAAACAACTTTCAAGTATTTTCGCTCTGGGTGATGAGGACTTGACACCAAAATACCAGAAAGTGAAGTAGGGGCCTTCTAAAGATAGTCTGGAATAATGACAGCCTAGGCCCACTAGCGAAGGTATCATAGGACGTTACATTGACCTCCAAACAATAGCCTATGCCGGTGCAAGCCCCCGAGCTTTGCAAGGGTGTCCTCCAGAAGTATTATTGAGAGTGATACAACGTCGACCCCAGGTGCCACAGGATTCCCCTCCGCAGCCACCTGTGTATATCCCTAGGATAAGAAACAAAGGTTACCAGCTCATGTCAGAAGCCAGGCAAAATAGTGTTAAGGTAAGATCTGACAAGTAGGAGAGGGGGTATCTCTCTTCCTTATCTTCAAAATCCCTTGTGCTTAACTCCTAGATCTGGAGCTTTCTTTGTCTCCCTAATGCTATTGGATTTTCACTCTTTATTTATACTTCTATGTTTGACAGTTTAAAGTGGCCTTAGAGATTTTTCTCTCCACTTGCCTAATCCAAGGCCCTAAATATCCTAAAACTTGTTGGTGTGTCTAAATTTACGATAAAAAAAGTTCTAATATATTTTATTTAGTGATTACTTTTAAATTGGTTGTTCTTAAGTCAAGGGATTAACGGAAGTGAAACTTGTGTTGTTCGTTGACGCAAAAGAAATTAATAAAAAACAAACTATATGCAAATGCATTTGTTTCGTTCTCTTATGAGAATAAATTTCTACTAGGTTCTAAGGAACTTCTAATAAAGCAATAAATTTCTCTTTTCTTTTCTTTCAATAAGCTTCACACTCACAAAAAATAACAAAACTATTGGATGCCCTAGAAAATGCACAAACTACCCTAATGCAATGAGTATATGCTGATGCAGAAACTTAAGATTACTCTAAAGAAAATAATGAAAGCAAATTGTTTATCGCTTCTAATTAGACAACTTAGATGTTCAGATAGAATATAAGTCCCTAATGTAAATTTTCATCCAAACACTAAAAGAAAATCTTAAGACAAACAAATTGCACTCTCACTCGCAAAAAGAAGCCAAAAACAAGGCAAAAGAAAGCACAAACCAAGTTTTTAAGAAGTTTTCTTTTTCACAAAAGCAAAAAAACAACTTTTCAAAAGCGCTCCAAATACTATTGAAGACTTTAAGACTGAAAATAGGTAACAAAAATACTTTGCAAGTTATCAACTCAAAATGGTCAGAATTTCAACAAAATAGGTGTTTCAAGATACCCCAAACGACCAAAAAGCAGCAAAAAAAGCTTGGTAACAATGATCAAAAGACCAAGAAAGACAACTTTCAAAATCGTCAAACAACAAATTTTAAAAAGTGAAAAAAGCAAATGGCCTCAAGATACAGTTTTGACACAAAGCAAGAAGATCAAAAAGATAAAGTTTGTCACAAAGGTTGAAACCAAACTTTCTTCTCTAGAAGGCTAGAACAACCAAGATTCTCAGAAATAAATATCATGTGCTCAAACATAAATGATGACACTTGCAACAAAACCAAACAAGACCAAAAATTTCCACAACAAGAGAGAGTTCGAAACTATAGACTTGCTGCAAAACCAAGGATTGACAATAAAAAATGACTTCTCAGGAAACACTCAGAGTAGCAAACAAATATTATGAGACAAAAAGACTTTGAAAAAGTATTGGAAAATTAGGGTATACATGACTATGTCAATCACAATTGCGCGTATACATGATTCAGCCCAAAGAAACCTGCATATATGTAGGTTCATATGGGGAATCTTTCTTACATACACTTTTGTAACCTGACAAAACTATGTATATAATAGTTCACAAGAAAAGACAAAGAAGAGGTCTGAAAAAACTTCCCAGACTTCAGGTTTGAGTTCCTACAAGAATAGACAAATCAGTTACAACAAGAACATCAATGGCTGATCCCTGATTGGCTTAAATTAACCCAAACTAAGAAAAACTATATTGTTGTCCCCAATGGACTCACCAATTTTGTTGAGGGATAAAGTCCCCTAGGGTTTTGGGTCAACACCCTAGAAAAGCGAGGGGTTATCTACAGTAAAAGACAAGCATTCTAAGAAGACATGATACTTAAATAAACAAACTATGCAAAGAGATGTGTATCTAGGGGTCCTTCGTTCGAGTAGATCCAGCAAGGGTTCAAACCCTCTTGGAGTTCCTCTCGATCCTTGAACCTACAAAATGGCTAATTCAAAGAAGCATAGCCATATATGGACAAAGTATCATATAGAAATAAACTTCATAACATATTGAAATATGGTTAATTATACATTGAAACAATTACTCATATGTAAACCATAACAATAACATCATATGCATAAAGAAGATTGATTTCGGGAACAAGACAATGTTTCTTTATTGCAGAAAACTAAAACAAAGCAATGAATGATACCACCTGAATCTTCCTCTTGCTATCTCCAAGTGGAACCATCCTCCAAGTCCATCCAATCCCAGGTTTTCAAAAGGCTCCTTCCATGGCTCACACAAGGATATCTCAACTAGTGAAATGACATCAAAACTCAAGGAAGCAAGGGTTTCCTGTAGCGGGGGGATTGCTAGAAGCACAGGGATCTTTAGACCTGATCAAGGATAATCTCAGCAAAGTAGTTCTCTATTCTTTCTCCTCTTAAGGCCTTCCCATTGAAGCCTTTTTATACTTCTCCCAAAGTAGTTTTTTAGTTGGGAATTTGTTGTGAATAGTTGGGGCCATGGGCACTAATAGGTAATCAAAAAGTAAAACTATGATCTCTACCTAAGAATAAGGAGATTTAATTTTTTGAAGTGTTTTAAGACATATACGCGAGTTGGGTAAACATTGACCCATGTACACACATTTAGCTCAGGGAAATGTCACATATAGGGAATAAAACATTGTTTTTTAAGTATTTAGACCAAATCTGGAAGGGTTTCCCTAAGCCATAAATGCAGCATCACAAATATCAAAGGTGAGATTTGGAGCTATAACCAAGGACTCAAAATTCTATTGGAAAAGTAGCTACCAAGAGCCCCTTGAGATATTAAAAGAGAAATTGACCACTACACCCATACTTAGGGGTCCTAATTGAGATCTTCCTTTCCATATCCATACTGAGGAATCATATAAAGTTGTGGGGGAAGACATGGGTAAATATATGATAAGTTACCCTATGCAATTTATTCATTAGCAAAAATTTGTCTATGGCTAAATTGAACTACATTATCACTGAAAAAGAACTCTTAGTTGTTGTACACTCCTTCAACAAGTTTAGGCACTACATCACTAGATACCAAAAATGTGTGCATATTGATCATGAAACTATTAAATATTTGATGAATAAGAATAATGTGAATGTTGGGATCAATAGATGGTTGTTATTGTTACAATAGTTTGTTTTTACTATCATTGACAAACCAGGAAAAGAAAATGTAGTTGCAAATTGTTTGTCTAGACTTACTTTGCTTAGAGGTGATGAAGGGATGGTTGATGATTAGTTTCCATATGAGAACCTATTTTCTATCTCATTTCTCTCTCCCTAGTTTGTTGACATAGAAAAGTACCTAGTTTCTAGGGGATTCCCTCCAAATTTATCATCCAGGGAAAAGAGTAGAATTGTGAGGAAAAGTGCCCCTTTCACTTTGATTGGGGGCAATCTTTTCAAACTAGGACTAGATCATATTTTGAGGAGATGTGTCAGGAAGAGGAGGTCTTTGACATCCTCAACCTGCCATGATGGACCTTGTCGGGGTAAAGTTTTCTTCCAATAGAACAACTATCAAATCTTTACAAGTTGTTTATGATTGGCCCATTCTCCATAAAGATGCAGGAAGGTATACTAGCAGATGCGATCATTTCCAAAGGATGGGGAACCCACACCCAGGGATGAGATGCCTCTACAACCTCAAGTCACCTTAGATCCATTTGACAAGTGGGGCATGGATTTCATTGGGCCAATTGATCCACCACTTGGGCAGAAAAAGTACATCACTGTGCGCACTCATGACTTAACAAAGTGGGTTGAGACAAAGGTTTTCAAATAAAAAACATAGGAGAAAGTGGTTGAATTCTTAAGGGAAAATATTTTCTACGCGTTTTGGTATCGAAGGGAGATAGCCACCGATCAGGATGCTCAACTGAAATCACAATTGATAGAGAATCTCTTGAGGCATCATAATATCAAACACAAAAAATCTACTTCCTATCACCCTCAAGAAAATGGGCAAGTAAATGTTACAAATAGGGCATTATAGAGCATCCTCACCAAAGTTGTCAAAAACAACAAGAAATATTGGGCAAAGAGATTAGTGGAGGCCATTTGGGCCTATAACACCACTTGGAAGACAACTACTGGGTTTTCTACATATAATTTAGTTTATGGAAAAAAAACCCCGCTTTATATTGAGTTTGAATATAACGCTTTGAGAATGGTAACCCAATTGGACATAGATGTCACTAAAGCACAGAAAGAAAGGTTGCTGCAATTGAATGGCTTGGATGAGTTCAGGATGCAAGCCCCCCTCCACACTAAAGCTACAGAATTACAAACGAATGTATGGCATGATAAGCATATCAAGCAAAAGGTTTTTCAAGAAGGGGATTTGGCCTTGTTATATGATTTTAGGTTCAAATATTTTAAAGGAAAAATAATGACAACATAGTTAGGCCCATACCTGGTAGAAAACTATCATGATTCCAAATTAGAACCATTAATGAGGAAGGGATCCCATTTCTTTTCAATTGTTATAGGCTGAAATTATACAGGAAACCATGTCTAAGGTAGAATTCCTTTGTACAATTAGTAGAGAAGTCAATGTAATTGGGACTGTCATAGCTTCCAGTACACAACACTTTTAAATAGTTTTATGAAAAAAGGAGAAAATAAAATAAAAGGTATGGATGAAAACCTCTATGAGGCATATGAGGCCAACTCTTGTGTTGAAAAGCTCTCTGAGGCATCTGAGGCCAACTCCTAGGTTGAAACCTCTCTGAGGTATCTGAGGAAAAATCCTGGTTTGAAAGCGTCTATGAGGCAGCTCAAGAAAAAAAGAGAGAGAGAGAAAAAATAAAGATCCTTAGGTAAAAACCTCTCTTGCGTACCTAGGTAGGCATGCAAGTTGAAAAAATCCTCTAAGGCAACTGATGTGTGTCAAGAAAAAGAAAAAAAATAAACAAATGGAAAGATAAAACACAAGGAAAGGGTTTTCCCATATCTGCTAATTTTTTTTTCCCATTTTGTAGGATTATACACAGTGACAGATTTCATGGCTACAAGGCTAAATTTTTCAATATTTCTTTCATTCTTCCATCCATCCACTTCCTATATATCATATCCACTCATGTCATCACCTCTCTCCACCGTCATATTATCCTGAACTTCAATTTTCACCTCCTCTTTGGACTACCACAGGAAGGACTTGTAATTTCTATAGGAAGGTCTTGAGGTGCTACAGGAGGGTTATGAAAAGATACAAGAGGGAGATATGAGGACAATAACAACCCAACAGGAGCCTTATGGGCTTTAAAATGATGAATAAGGATCTCCCATTATTGTCCACCATACATCCAATGCTCATCCATCTCGCTTCACAAAAATATTCACTCAAATTCTCCACTCTCTCCTACCTTTTTTTCTTAATATAAAAATACAGAAACCATCATCTTTATTTTTACAAGTCTACACTTCTTAATGATCCCGGTATTATCATTAGGAATTTCCACAGTTTTTCTCATCACCCCATGCCGATTGAAGACCCCAGAGGAAAAGTAAATGACAGGAGGAGACCTCCTCTTGTATCAGTGTGTGCACACATCACAAAAAGCACTTATCTTATTTTTTCTCATCAGAGGGGAGGATGGAACCTTATGAAACAACTTTGAAGAAGTGATATCACTCCCAGGAATACTTTCCACCAACAACAACAACTTGAACATCAACATTGTACCTGCACACACATCAAACACAATAGTCAATTATCATGAGGAGAAATGAAAAAATGCACACCAAATAAGCTAGCAAGTCAACCCCCTTGAAGCCAATGATATTGTCCAACTCCAACATGAAAATCCATGTAGTAGTTTGATCATGAAGTAAGAATAATTATGGAAAACTCTTACCTCCTCACTATGTTTGAATAATGAAAATGTATGGATGTTGAGAGGGGATGTTTCAATAAGCTGGAGGTGGCTAGTTAACTTGGCCACCGGTGGCTATTGAACTAAAAGTGATGGTAAGCACTCATGCCACGTGGATATGCCACATAAGCCAGGTTGGGATCATAAATAGTGGGTGGTGATTATGAGAGAAGGAGAAATAATTATTAAGAGTGGGGAAAATTGTCCAAAAGAGGAAACCTCGTGTGATGCCAGGTCACCACAACACTCCAAGCCTCAATCGAAAAATGGAATATTATGTACCTGGGCTTGGTTTCTTTTGCATACTTTCTCATTTCAAAAATATTCAGGGAGAGAATAATATTGGTATTCCACCGATGAGTTTCGATCCCCGTTCTTTGATTCAATAGGAAGGAGCTATAGGCAGACCTACAATTGCTATAAGGCAGTTGAGGGACTACCACAGGAAGGTTGAGAAGGTGAAAAGGGGCCATAGAGGTTCGAATTGATTTCCAAATTACCATATTCATCCCAAACTACTTGAAAAGAACTAAGTTCCTCCATATCCTTCATCAATCCATCAAATTGCATACAAAATCTACTTAAATTCTACAAATAGTGCCAATATAATTGTGTAGTTATAAGGTCTTTCTAAGCAGTATAGTGATTGAAAAATAGGCAATTGTCATTAACAAGGATTTTTACTCATTGCTATCACTAAATTAAAAACTGAAGCTATAAAAGAAGCATTTTTCCCTCGGTCAATTAAGAACATCAAAAAGAGATGGGGGTACAATTTAAAAAGAGGGAGCCCTTAGATACCAAGACAATCCACCAACACACTCTTGTGGTAGAAATTTTTAGAATACACCAGTGGCTAGGATTGTTCAAATTACTAAAAGGGTATGATGATGAATTTTCCTATGAATTTTCAATGGATCTGAATTCCCAAACAGAGGAGAGTTCTGTTGGCATTATGTTTCTGGTATGGTTATATGTTACAGATGTTGTACTTGATGGCAACACCCATGGCATGGCTCTCAATATGATGAGAATTAAGAAGTACGCGGGAGAAAAGTTCACGCAATTTTATGCAGAGAAAAGTTTATAAAAGTTTATTTCATGTGGAGAAAAGTTCACGGAATTTTATGCAGAGAAAAGTTTATTTCATGTGGGAAAACTTACCTTTGGTCCATGGTAGTTAGTCCTTGGAATTTGAACCTATGGTTTTTGGACTATGGCATCTCGACAGACGTGTTGATCCCTAGTATTGAGTTGATGGTATTGGTTTGTTATGGTTTTGGCCCGTGGTATTGGTCCATGATTTGAGGAAGAGCTTGCCTATATAAAGCAAAGGAAATCATTTGGCTTGTGTATGCTTTTGGGTTGAATATCTTAAGATCTGAAATATTGGGTTATTGTTTCAAAAGCTCGATCTATATGAAAGTGAAGTGGAAAGCGAATCTGTGAAGGGTGATCTCTCGAGCGCTGCAGCTGTGGAAATGTGGAGGTGCCGTAGGAGACGCTGCAGGAGGCGCCGCAGGAGACGCTGCAGGAGGCGCCACAGGAGACGTCACAGGAGGCGCCACAGGAGACGCCACAGAAGGCACCACATGAGACGCCACAGGAGGCGCGACATGAGACGCCGCAGGAGACACCGCAGGAGGCGCCACAGGAGGCGCCATAGGAGGCACCGCAGGAGACGCCGCAGGAGGCACCGCAGGAGACGGACGCCACAGGAGGCGCCGCAGGAGACGCCACAGGAGGTGCCGCAGGAGATGCCGCAGGAGGCGCCGTAGGAGACGCCACAGGAGGTGCCACAGGAGACGCCACAGAAGGTGCCACAGGAGACGCCGCAGAAGGCGCGATAGGAGACGCCATAGAAGGCGCCGCAGGAGACGCCACAAGAGGCACCACAGGAGACACCACAGGAGGCGCCACAGGAGGCGCCGCAGGAGACGCCATAGGAGGCGCCGCAGGAGACGCCACAGGAGACGCCGCAGGAGACGCCGTAGGAGGCGCTGCAGGAGACGCCGCAAGAGGCACCACAGGAGACGCCGCAGGAGGCGCCGCAGGAGACGCCGCAAAAGGTGTTCTGGGTTTAGTTTTCTGTTATTGTGGATCTGGTTATCTGGGTGACTTACTGGTACTTGATGATCATTTGATATTTATGGATCCAGTTTGAAAATTATGAAAAGTGGTCCTTGAAAGAAAAGAAGTAGGGGGTTGTAGCTCCCTTCCAGGAGAGACTGGAAAATGAGAGAGAGTTGTAGCTCGCTGCAGGTTGCAGCCTGCGTACTGGTAAAGGACTGCACCAGTACAAGACCATTGTAAAAGAGTTTCTAATTTGAAAGAAGATAGAGACATATTGCAGCAGGTGGTTTTCACCCACATTGGGTTTCCACCTTATATCTGGTGTTCTTTGATGTGACTGTTCGTTTTTCTTATTCATGCTCATTGTTTTATGGTACTGATATGCAAAAATAATTCAAAGTATAAATAAGGAAGAATTGTTAAAAGGACTAGTTAATACTAATTCACCCCCCCTCTCAGTATTATTTTCAACAGTTTGTCATGAAGATCATATCTTGGAATGTAAGAGGGCTAAACAGCCAAGCAAAGCAAAGACTACTGAAACGCAAATTCCAGAAATATAGACCGGAAATCATGTTCTTACAGGAAACCAAATGTAGCAGTTCCAGTATGGCAAGGATTACCAAGAAGATCGGAAGGCACATAAACTTTCTAGAAGTTGAAAGTAAGGGCAGAGAAGGAGGCCTAGCCACACTATGGGACACAAGAGAAAATCAAATACTATCTGCAGAAGCGAACAAGCACTTCATTGCTGTGGAAGCTCAACCCACAGGTAATTCTGAATCATTTTTATGTGTAAATGTTTATGGACCACAGAAGATAGAAGATAAAATCAGTTTTCTGAATTCCTTAAATAGACTTATTATTAGGCATCCAATGTTCAAATGTATTCTGGGGGGTGACTTAAACATGATAACAACTCTTCTAGAGAAGAAAGGAGGTCTAAGGAAACTTAACAGAGATGCAGAGTCTTTCACTAGTTTCATTGAGAACGCTAAATTGGTAGACATTTATACCAAGAGTGGCAATTTCACATGGAATAATAGAAGAGGGGGAAATAAAATGATAGCCTCGCGCTTAGACAGATTTTTTATTTCTGAGAGCATCATAATGGATGGTATCCTGGTAGAGTCAGACATCCTTCCTAGTGGAGGATCGGACCAGTGGCCAATATCGCTCATAGTTGCTGTTCAGGGCACACCAAGGAATAAACCCTTTAGATTTGAAAAATTTTGGTTGGATCATCCCAACTTCCTTCAGCTGGTAGAGAACTGGTGGTTAGAACCTCTGGAAGGTAAGGGATCCAAAATGTTTAATCTACAGAAGAAATTAAGACTCATTAAAGACAAGATAAAAGAGTGGAACAGAATAGTTTTTGGAGATATCTTCAAGGAGAAAACCCTTATAGAAGATAAGTTGGAACAAATTCACAAAGAGTGGGCAGCCGGGAAAAATAGTGAGGAATCTATAGAACAAGAAAAAACTCTAACTCAATAGTGGCACAGTCGATGTCGGCAGGAATAAATTCTCTGGAGGCAAAAATCAAGAATTCAGTGGCTAAAAGAGGGAGAGCATAACACAAAAAATTTTCACAGATCTGCTCTAGATTACAAAAGTTCAAACAAAATTCTTGAGATGAGAAATGGAAATGGGGAGTCAGTGAAGAACCACCATGACATATCAAAGTTGCTCTCAGCTCATTTCAGCTCCATAGCACAGGAACTGCAGATAAATAGAGGGGAAGCCATTAGGGAACTTCTAAAAGCTATTCCTAAAGTTGTTACCTCTGAGCAAAACTGGGCCTCAGTAGGGAAATCACATTGGAAGAGGTGGAGGAAGCTGTCAGAAGCATGCCAAATGATAAAGCCCCTGGGCCGGATGGGTTTATAATTAATTTTTACAAGGCTTGCTGGAATATTGTGAAGCAGGATGTTTGGGATGTTGTAGAGGACTCCATACGCTCTGGAACCATTCTCAAATCCATTAATTCGACCTTCATAACGCTAATTCTGAAGGTAGATGAAGCCAACACTCCTGAAAAGTTCAGACCTATTGCTCTCTGCAATGTCATCTATAAAATAATATCAAAAGTTATTGCCAACAGGCTGAAGCCCATTCTTCTGGGAATCATCTTTGAAGAGCAATCGGGCTATGTAGAGGGAAGGCAGATATTAGACAATATTAGTCTTGCTCAAGAGATGATCCACACTCTCCGTTCAAGGAAAAAAGCAGGGATGTTAATGCAGCTTGATTTATCAAAAGCTTATGACAAGGTGAGCTGGAATTACCTTGAAGCTATTTTGGACGCTTTCGGATTCTGCAAGCATTGGGTTAACTAGATTCTTGCCCTCATAAAATCATCAAGGTTCTCGATCTTAGTTAATGGAGCCCCCTCTGAACCATTCTCACCCTCGCGAGGAATAAGACAGGGTGATCCTCTATCCTCTTTCCTATTCGTTATCCTCATGGAGGGTCTCAGCAAAATCATAGCCAAAAAGAAAGCTGAAGGGGTAATCAAGGGTCTTCAACCAATCCCATCTATCCCTGCTACCACGCATCAGCAGTTTGTGGATGATACTATGTTACACGGCAGCCCCATAGTGAAAGAGGCCTTGGCATTCAAGGGAATCTTAGATCTCTTCAGCAGAGCCTCAGGAATGGAAATCAATTTCTCCAAATCTACGATTTTCTTCTTCAACACTCATCATGCTATTCAGGCTCACCTCTCTCAACTTCTAGGTTTCCGGATAGGCGGGTTACCTTCGAGATATTTAGGAGCTCCCCTTACTCTCCGACCTTGGCAGAAAGTGCACTGGGAAAAGATCATAGCCAACATGGAAAATAGATGCAAACATTGGATGCACAGGGCGCTCAACTTTGCCGGAAGATTAATCCTCACCAAGGTTGTGTTACAAGCTATACCGCAGTACTTATTATCCATGCTACCGGCTCCCAAGGGGATACTTCAACAAATCAGAGCTATACAGAGATCCTTTTTATGGAGTGGGAATGGGGACAAGAGAAAATGGGCGCTCATAGCCTGGAACAAATTATGCAAGCCGAAATATATGGGGGGACTAAATCTAGTGGATCCGTCAGTCGTCAACATGACCTGCGGTGCAAAGCTATGGTGGAGATGGATTAAAGAGCCCAATCTGCCATGGGCCAGACATTGGAAATACAAATACATCCCAAACTGCAATCATCAGGGTCTCATAAGATTGCAGGAGGTTCCAGAGGGCTCGCCCATATGGAATCTTGCAAGACAAAACCGTAGCCTAGTGCAGGAAAATAGCTTCTAGGAAATACGCAATGGAAGGTTGGCCCTGTTTTGGGAAGATGCATGGCCGCAACTCCCAAAATTGGACACCCCAGAGCTAAGCTATCTCAAACATATCAGCCAGAATGAAGGCAGAAACAGAGTCTGCCATTACTGGGATCAAAGCAGCAAAGATGCAAGCTGGAGAGAATGGATACATCTCAATGTTGACAACAACATTGAGGGAAATGAAAGCACAAAACAACTCAACAGTCAGATTCTTAAAAGAAAGATAAGGAAAACAGAGGAAGATGATCAGCTAAGATGGGGTATGATAGGAAATGGAAATTTATCACTAAAAGAAGCAAGGGAAATGATAGTAAAGGCAGAACAGGAGGAAGTAGTGCCCTGGTGCAACAAAGTGTGGGATAGCCTTTTTGGCCGAAAATTAAAACATTCCTGTGGCTACTAATGCGGAACAAAACCCTAACTTGGGACAATCTGCGCAGAAAAGGGTTCGGTGGACCATCCAAATGCCCAATGTGCTTAGGAGAAGAAGAAACTATAAACCAACTATTTAATTCTTGTGAATGGGCTAACCATTTATGGAACTGGATGGAGGGAATTCTACGAAAATCAGACCGTGACAGAGATTCCATCCAAAATGCGATTCTAAATTGGCAAAACAATTTTTCCAAAAACCAGAGAGTCAATAACATCTGGAAAGCCATGCCATGCTTCTTATTGTGGACAATATGGAAAGAGCGCAACAGGAGGGTATTTCAGGATGAACACAGAAATACTGAGCATTCAAAAGTAACTATACTAACAAATATTAAACAATTAATTCAGACAAAATGCAAGGTGGATCCGAATGAGAAGCCATCGGCTCGGGACTTACATATCTTGAAGTGCTTTCAACTAGAAGCCAGCCACAGCATAATGACGTCGAGACACCAGCAACAACCAAATTCGGAGGTCAACAGATGGAATTGCCCGCCAGAGGGAGGTCTGAATTTGAATTTTGATGGTGCCTCCAGAGGTAACCCTGGAAGAGCTGGCATAGGAGGTGTTATTAGAAACCAGGAAGGAGAAATTGTGCATATTTACTGCAGGGCGTTGGGAGAAGGCACGAACAATGAGATGGAGTTCGCGGCATTAGAACAAGGGCTGAGAATTCTAAAGAGTTTACAGAATAGCAATGCAGTGGTAGAAGGCGACTCGTCCCTGGTCATCTCAGTCACAAAGAAAATTCAGGGAGGCACTCAGGCTTGCAAATCTACGAGACACTGGAGGCTAGCCAAGGTGACAGAGAACATTGCACAGTTAATTGGCGAAATGAAAGGATTAGTCTTTCAAAGGGTGAGGCGTAAGGCAAATGGGCTGGTTGATTACTTGGAAAACTACAACATTGAAAATCAAGACAGGGGATGGGACAGCTGTTGGCAGCAAGTGGACAGTCCAAGCCTTAAGGAGAGATGCTCACAGCTAGCAAGAGAGGACTTGGGCAATTTAAACCAGGCTTAACCGAGAAACGGTAGAATATTACAGCACCTCAAAATGGAACACTCAGGAGACGATATGAGAGGTGAAAGTTGGCACAGGGCGAAAGGACACGTTCGGCGACAGCATTTATGGCAACAGAAGGTGCACAGAGATTATATCTACAATTTGATATATCGAAGGGACTACTGCAGCTGCCTCTTCAGCAGGATGGACTTTTGGCATGAATACATTCATCAAGGTATAAGCAACATTTATTTTCAGATCTTGAGGTATCACGTAGCATTCACGACCATCTACAATAATGATGATGATAGTACTCCCACGACATTTCGGGAGGTGAGGCTCATCATGGGAGACCTCAAGGTGAAAGGCTATTTAACAAACAGTTGGAGCAACGATTCCATTACTCTTTCTAAGGGTATTACTCTGGGTTTCTATTGTTCTTGGTTCTGAGCTGGTCATCAAGAGACGGATAACCAGGGCAACATGGATACTGGAAGCTGTCGAAGCATAAATGCAAACTAGGAGCTTCATACTGCAAGGAGCATGTATGAGACCTGATCGACAACGAGAAACAAACGACGGATTGTTGATATGGAAGCTGCAGTTAAGGAGGAGGAACGACCGCGCACAGAGGAGGACATAGCAAGGGAGGTCGATTGGTTGATGGACCCGGGCACTACCTCCAGGCGAGCTACGCAATTCGTGCGCACTCAAGTGGAGAGTTGGAGGATTAAGACCGTATTGACAAGAGCTCTGGAATCCAGGGATGAAGGGAACCAACATTCTCAAGGGGAGAATCTCATCTTTGAAGCCCAGCTGAAAGGTCTGTATGAGATATGTGAGGCGTTAGACAACAAAATTTCGGCAGTGCATGATGTTGCGGAAACTGCCAACAAAAAGTTAACCCTGCTTATTAAACTTCTTCGGCAGACGCTGAGTCCAGCTCCCCCGAGCTCTGATGATAAGCAGCAGGAACCGCCAAAGGAAATTCATAATTATCATTCCCTGCAGGAAAGAGTGTACAAGCACGTCCTGGAACAGGGATTGGATATTGCAAGCAGGTTCGGGATGCCCCCGCAGTAAGTTAGGGCTGTCTGTTCTATCTCTTTTGTTTTTGTTGCCTGTTTAGGTGGACTTCTTGGACTGTAACTCAATCATTTCCTGAATGGTTTCTCGTTACAGTGGCGCAGTTCAAGGTTAGTTTGTGTTAACGCTATGCGTAGTAGATAAATGGCCATGCCACCCTACGTGGTATGCGGTTAGCATTTTGAACTTTATAATATCTTGATATCTTAGTGTTGGTGTCTTGTGTTTGTTGACCTGTCTGCCTCAGGTCTCGATCTGCAACAACAAATTTTTTGTACTATATTTTGTTTTATAATATATCTATCTGACTTACCCAAAAAAAATGATAAGATTTGGTTGTCCATATTCTGAAGTCTTTTTCAAAGTTAATGAGGTTTATGATTATGTAAACTTCCTATTGTCTAGGTTTTCAATGATGAGATTCTATTGCCTAGGATGGAAAATTTGGGTTTGAGGAGGCACAATTAAAGAAATGTCAATTTGTCAAAGATGCGACATGGAATATCTACTGATCAAGATTCATTAATGTGGTGAATATTTAACTTATGTTGTTGTTGTGTTAAATGTGGTGATGAATGGATACTTCTCACATATTAGATCACAGCAATATAAGTTGAGAAGTTTTTAGTGCACACTACAGTCATGATAAGATGCATATCAAAAACCCCTCCCGAAGTAGAAAATAGTCCTCATTGAATTAGAGGTAGAAGTATCCCAAATTCATAAATGAGGTGTTAATGTAGCAAACTCAAGGCATTTTTTTCCAATTGAGGAAACCTTTCTTGCACTTACTTGAGAGTGAAGTGCTTGGTCTTTATAGGAAATTGACATACATAAACAACGCAATAGAGTTCTCTAGTTTTTTTGTGAGTATATCAACTTGTTCTATCAATGAATTGGTTATTTAAAATTGATGTGTTGAACTTGGGATATATGTCCAATAAATAATATTTTTTTATTGTGCTAAGTTTAAATAATTAAGTATTATAAGGTTAATATACTTCATCATTGAAATTGCATGCTAACAAGGGAGGGTGATAGGTCAAAAAATTTATTGTCATAATGCTTAATGATGTTATAAATATTGTTCAAAGTGACCATAACTATTGACATGGGCCTTTAAACTTATATTTTGAATGTGAAGATAGACTCTACCATCAACCAAGAATTTGTAGGGAATGATGTTTTTCATGTCATTGTTTTTTATTAGTTGAAGTGTGCCATAAAATTTCTTCAACATTAACGAAATTGTTTAACCCCCATCGGTGTGCTCATATAGAATGTAATGTGCATCATGCTAGGAATTCAGTGGCAAGTGGTGAATAGTGGGAAATAAGGTAGGTTTAACACTTAGGGTTACATTTGGACCCCACCACTATGCCTCTCATCCACGTAAAATGAATCTAAACTCTATTGCACCTCTACTAAACTTAACTACTATGACTTATGGATGATGACAAAAGCATGTCTATCTAGTAGGGTTCCACTGGGAATGGTTTCACAAACCCCCTCTCAGTTCTAACCTACTAGCATTCGTATGAGATTTTGACTTTGTTACCTGCTAGGGTCGATGACATGACCTATGTACTAAATTGTTTTTCAAATGACAAATGTAGCTTTGGTTATTGCTGCAATAATATGACTTGTAGGAGGCAAGCATATGGTTACAATAAGGGGTTGGACAAAGCAGTTTCATACAAAGGGAGACTTTGGATTGGGCACAACATTGCTTTTCCAATGACTTGGTTGGGTTCCCAAGGAAAAAAAGTAAGGGTATCCATGAGGGCATGATAATTAGGGAGTACCAAGGTGTGCCAAGGAATTCCAAGAAGAACTAACACATGCTAGATAGTTCGAAGGCATGATAAGCATTCCAAGAAAAGCCAAGTGCTAAGGCATACCAAGATGTGTCAAGTGCGAATGCATGCTAGGGAGTGCGAGGCCAAGTTCGAGGGAAACACAAGGGAGAACTAGTTTCAAATGCTCCTTGGTGAACATACCTTGGTAAACATACCTTGGTGCCATCAATACACTGAAGATCTGATGGTGGGGTTCGATACCAGGTCTACTACTGGTAAAAACCTCAGCCATAACTCTCTACAATCTCATTTTGACTCCTCCCTTTTGAAAAATGAACAAATCCTCCTTTGTGTTGGAACATAAATGAATTAGTGCTTAGCTTTTTCAAAAATGTTGAAATTTTCCCTTGAAAAAAAAAATAGATACAATTTTAGTTGTATTTTAGGAACTAACTACTCTCACTCTTACATATTTTTTTTATTTATGTTCGAAAACATTTATCACATAGTGGTATTTATAATAATAACAGTAATTATCTAATTTTAAGGTTAGGGTATATATGTAATGATATTTTTGTTAAAGTTTACTAGGCATAATTTGAAATATCTCAAAGGAAACAAGTGTTTTTAACTTGGTTGTACTGAAAACATTTATGTATTCTTGCATATTAGGTGGGTGAAAGTAAAAGATAGTATATAGTAAGTGGATTTAATAGTTAAAAACAAGTGTTAGTTTCTTAAAAGTCATAGGAGAAATTTGGAAGGGGTAGCGTATGTATCCTTCTCTATGTTAAATAAATTCAAACTGTTGTGTGAATGTGGCTGTAAGATCCTTCGTTTTCATCTTGAGAAATGGATTCCTCTCCTAGTCACTCACATATTTTAGGGTATCATAAGCACAATAGGTTTTTTTCCTTAAGAAGTGAACATTTAATATTAAGTAGTGTGATAATACAATTTCAACGAGGTATTAAGATATGGAATGAGAATGCACATTTGGGATGCTAGTGTTATGTTATACTTGAGGCAAGAGTGCATGTCTAGGAATACTCTAATAAGGGTTGAAGAGGTGGAATAGTTGTGAAGAAAATTTAAGATATTTGATGAGTTACATGAAGGAAACTTAGCACTAGTACTAAGTGAACATTCCTTTATCAATGTTGATACCCTTTCCTTGGTACAACCATTTTGAAAGATGAAAAGAAAATGTGAAATACATGTGTGACCCAATAAAGAAGTTGGCATGGTTATTGCAACATATATAGATGGTTATGTCATGTTTCAAAAGGAGGTGTTGGAACTTGGAAGGTTACGAGTGCCAAGGACGTGCAAGGATCTGATAAGGAGCAAACTATAACAATCCAACAAATAGGCCATATTGGGTTAGGATATTACTATTTTGGGATATCCAAAGTTGAAGGTGTATTTTATGGTGGTGTAGTCTAAGCACTTGGGTGCATGCCATATATTAATGGTATCTTGGACTTTTGTTCTGTGTTAGTGGAGTTATTGCATTGTGTTTAATGAGTATGAGCTATAATGTCTTATGTGAAGGAAAAAACCCCACAAGTTAGGGATGACTTAACCATTTGGCATCGTAATGTGTGTTATGCCCTAGTTTAGAGGAGACAACTAGAACCATCTTAGAGTGTGATGGGTTGTGCCATAGACTACTTACGTGGTTGAGGTGTAAAGGCACCCCATGAGTTGAGGAAAGCAATAAAGGAGAGGTGTTGAGGTTTGTTGTAAATTAATCAAAAGGAAATGAAAATGTCTCTTTTTAGGAGGATTGTTCAAGTTGTTTGTTCAAATAAGACTAAATTTTAGTTGTGGCTAGGGAGTTGGCCTCAAAAGCATTGATTGGGTACTCTAGAAATCCAAGACCTAACATACATAAGCTAGTCCATTAGATATATTCATCTTGGGAAAAGGTTGCAAAGGCCAAGGTGCAAATCTCCCCTCTTTAATGTGGGTTTTAAACCTTCCATTTGAGAATGCTAAAAACAAGGTCACAATCTTGAAAGGATATCCTTGATTTTACCAAAACTCAATGCCAATGCTTAATCCATGGTGTTATTCTTTCTATTTGGGTTTGGCCTTGAACGATGAGATATATCTTTGGGTCAATTTATTAGTTTGTCATTTCATTTATGTGTTGAGAATATATTAAGGGCTATAGGGGATAAAATGTTTATTTTCAATACCCCTCACTTGAAACCCTTTTGCCCCATTTTGTTGGTGTAATATTCAACCACAACCTCTCTTGTGAGGATGTCGTTGAAGGGATGGTATGCAAAACATCATGTTAATTCAAAGGAGGAGTATGTATTATAGGTGTCTCTAGTGTTGTTAACAAAAGTTAAGGGGAATGGAGTTTACTTGCTATTCCAACACCTTCTATTCCACCATTCGAGGTGCTAGAGGGAATTGAATTTAAGGGTCATAGGTGAAAGTTCACAAAGATCTTAAAAATTAGAAGGTAGGTGTGACTTAGCGTAGGATAGATTCTTAAATAGTTGAATTTTTAGTTGATATTTCCCAGCCTTTGTTTCCATGGAACCCCAGTGGATAATTCATAGCATTTTTTTCATGCTTGTGACATATATGACATTTGAATGGGATGCCCTCGTAGTCTAAAGTATTAAGAGAAGTGATGCATTGATGTTGGAGTTTCATTTCACCCCATAACTCGTATCGCATCATGAAATTACATGTTAGCCTCTCTAGTGTGCTTTCTCCCATCTCGGGAAGACTCTTCCTGAGTGGATGTCCCCACTACCTGATCCCCTGCATGTGGATGCTCCACATCAATCTGAGGTTCCTCCTTAGAAGCTAAAATCTGTTAAAAATTAGCAACAAGAAGTTGCTAAAAATAGAAGTGCTAAAAATAGCATTGCTAAAAATAGTAGTCTAGGCATCAGTGCTGGATTGGGCAACAGGGAATGAAAAATGGAAGTGCTAAATTAGAAGTTCTATTTTTAGCAGTTCAAGTTGGATTCCTATTTTTAGACAGTCCTTGGTCTAAAATAGGAAGTAAAATTTGAATTTGGTCTTACCGGCAGTTTGAATATTAATTAATTAATTCTCCATGAGTTAATTAGTTAAGGAAAATCAAACTTGAAGTCTTTGTGAAAACATGCAATAGTTTCTCCACTGATTGGGGAATGTGTCCTTGATTTGCTCCACTGATTGAGGAATTAAGGATGAGTTCTAGATTGAGAGGATCAGTTGACTTAGTTTAACATAGTCAAGTTCAGTTAGATTAATTTAACAAGTTGTTAAATTAATGAGATTCAGGTTGTTAATGCTTGCATGCATGTAACAACTAGTATTTTCAGATAACTGAATATTATAGCTTAAATAACCCATGCATGTCAGTTCAGACAAAGACCCAGTTGAGATCAGAAAAGGGACAATGTACTATCAATTGGATGAATATTTTTCCTACGAAGCTCATCCATGATGAGGATTTATCTCCTTTAGGTTTGTGCAGTTAGATCAAAGGTTAGTGAGTGTGTGAAGAGGCCAATTCACACAAGTGGTAGCACTGGACCCCAAGGAAACTGCACAAGGAAATAGGAGGCTTGGAGGGCAGAGGAGAAGGTTTGTGAGAAGCCTTTGACTATCTATGAGTAGCAATGGGATTGTACTGAGAGTTGGATAGTTTTCGTATTAAGGCTTTGTGTAATCCGGACTATATTTCCATTTGTATGCTAATATAGAGATGGGGTTTTAGGCAGGTGCTTTCCTCGGGTAAATTCTTCTATGTTATGTGCGATTGATTCCTTCTTATCAGTTATATGTCTTCTTATTGATGTTGCTCATGGTTGATTAAGCTTTCGCTAAATTGTTTGTAGAAGTAGATCAAGTGTTTTTCTTTAGTACATTGAATTACCAGGTTGATCTACAGGTGGGAAATTTTTACATAGTATCAGAGCTAGCTGATTTGTAGAAAAAGTTCTACATAGTATCAAAGCCAATTGATTTGTAGGAAATTTTTTACAAAATTCTACATGTACAATCCAAATACGTTGAATATGACAAGAAGAAGGGGAAATCAAATAATGTGAGGATAACAAACTAGCATGGAGCTTGCATTAAGGGAAAGAAGAAAAAGATAAAATTAAAAATGAAGATTGATAGCATTGTATGATATGAATTAATGAGAGGAATGAAATATATCTAGATTTGTAATTAGAATGCAGGGATATAGTGAAACTTGACTTCTATTAATAAATGGAAAATGTTGAAATTGTATAAATGTAGAATGAAAACAAGCTAGCTCGAACATTGGTAGCTTATCTTTTAGAAGAGATGTGACGACTACACAGATTTGATGAACTATCTTACAATGAGGCTTGAAAGGCATTTTTATCATAAATAAGTAATGGTAAAACCAAAAACATTCAAAAAACTTAACATAGGAGATGAAGTGCCAAAAGGCTTGTGGGCCCCGATATAGTAAGTTGGAATGTCAACTTACCAAGGTCATAACTTTGGCATACGATCTCTATTTGGGGCACTCGATAGCTTTTTGAAAAGGTATAACTAAGTAAAATTTTTAATTACACTCATAATTATATAACCTCCAAGTTCTCATTTCACAAAAAAAATCACCTTTTAGGGCCTCAAAACAACTATGGAGTTTTAGGACTAGAAAAAGTGTAGAAAAAATGCCAGAATAGAAAATTGTGTTGTGATTCAATGGAATAGATTGGTGGCCACCCCTTAAGAAGAAATTCTCTCCATTGCATCAATTTCCTCCTTTAGATGGGGAAACTTCTACTAAAGTTGGCCCCTAGTGCGCCATTTTCCTTGGTGCATGATTTGGCTTTCTTTGAAAACCCAATATAGTTGAATCCTTTGTTGGTGAGTTCTCTAAATCTATGTGTCGATGATTTGATCAATTTTCCTTGTTCAATATAATCTTGGTTGACCTCTATCGATGTTAACTACTCTGTGATTTCCTATGTGTCTAATAATGGTAGAAGGTATTGTTCAAGGATGTCCACATTGAACACTGTGTGTAGGCCACCTTCTTAGACTTAGAAATTTTCATCCACCTGTGGGTCTTTCCTCTTTCTGCTTCTAGCTCATAGAAAAATGGGACTGCAAATTTTTGGGGAATAATTCTCCCCCCTTCAATGAATTTATAATAATAGCTTAGGCTGGGTTTTCGACTAGGCTCCTGGAGCTTTGGGAAGTCCTTCTCAAATTTTTTTGGGGAGGCTTCTACCTCCTGTAGTTGTTGTGTCACATTATGCCCCTCCTGTTTCTCATTCTTCCCCTCCTGTAGCATCCTTTTCCCCTCCTATAGCATCCTCTGCCCCTCCTGTAGAATCCTCTACCCCTCCTGTAGTACACTCTGTTTTTCCTATCGCATACTCTACCCATCCTATAGCTTCCCCTTTTATTCTTGTTGGAGGGTGGTTGGTGTCTTGGGTTTTTTGAAGGAGGTTGATCTAGTGGTGGGCCTCCTTATATATGCTATATGAGTCTTTGTTATGGGTTTTGGAGATGTGACCTCTTCGATTTTATTTCAATGGGTCCCACCTCCTCTTTCTTGCTTGGGGACTTTTCAATTGTGATAGGGGCCTTTATGGGAGTTTGTGACCTTCCTTACTTGATCCTCATGCTTTTCCTAGTCTTAAAATATAGGGGGCTTACCTCTGTCTCTTCCTTTTATGTTTGCCTGGGTGCTCAAGGTAGCTAAAGTTGCAACTACCTCTTGTTCAATGGGTCCTAGAGACAAACTTGTTTTCTTTGGGGGTATCTCTATTTCTCTGGGCTGAATAGTCTTCTTAGCACTTGATTTTTCCTATTTCTCCCCCTATTCCTCTTCATATTGTTCTTTTCCTACCTCTACCTCTGGTTCTTCCACTATCCTTTCTTCTTCTATTTCTCTTTCCTCTTCTTCTAACCCTACTGCTTATTCCTCTTGTATCCTTACCCCTTTCTCATCCTCTATTTTTCCCTCTCTTCCTCCAACACTAGAGGTTGGGGTCTCACTTGGTGTGAGGTTATGTGTGCCAATGAAGGCTTCTCTATCCATGTCTATGAATTTAGACCAAAGGATAGGGATTCTCAACTTGCTCAATGCATTCAACACTATCAGTTTAATGAGGCCATGGTGGCCTAGGTGTTGGTGTTTCCCCTCTCTCACTTTTTGACTCATGTCCCTCATGGAATGTAGGAGGAAGTATGGAACACTAAGCCTTTTAGCTAGAGAAAATTCTGCCTGAAACCCGATTTCATGAAGAAATCTAAAGTGGTAGGCATAGACCACACTCAATATTCCCTCACAAGAAATGTATTTCAAAATATGTTAGTCCACCTCATCCCAAGGATAAGGTAAGATTTCCCTCCTACCTCTATTATTGTCCTTGAAAGGATTTTCATTGGTAGTAAAGAAACTCTCTTTAGTAGTGGCATTAGTGGCCTTTTATTGTCTGCTCCATTTGATCCCTAGAGGTAGGGTTGTCACTCTGCTAATTATTTCAGGGCCACTGAGATAGATAAGCCCCTCATCACAGTGGTGGCATTATCCTCTATTTGTGAATTCATGTCCATGGAAAAGTCAAAGGAAATGTCATAATCATACCCTTTTAATAACTTGAAGAATCCTAGCCACTGATGTATTCTAAAAGTGTCCACCACAAGAGGGTGTAGGTGGATTACTTTCATATCTGAAGGCTCCCTTTTGCTAAATCCTTCCCCCATCTCTTCATTATATTTTTAGATAAGTAAGGGAGAGATACTTCTATAAAAGCTTCAGTGTATAATTCAGTGGAAGTAGTGAGTTAAAATTCCTTACCGATGACAATTACCTACATTCCCCTTACTCTACTATCCGCAAAGACCTTTTAATTTCATAATTAGACTGCTACTGCTTATAAAATTTGAATTGAAATTTGCATGCAATCTTATGGATGGGTGAAGGAGATGGTGGAACTTACTTTTTATTAAGTGGTTTGGGATGACAGTGATAATTTCAAGACCAATTGAAACCTATGTGGATTTCCTTCACCCTTTTAGTCTTCCTCTAGAAATTTCTCAGGCTTCCTGTAGTAGTTGCAGGCATGCCTATAGCTCCCCCTAGCAATTGTAGAACAGGGTTTGAAAGTCCTTGATGGAACGTCGAGCTCATCCTCTCCTTAACTATTTTTGAAATGAGTGATTACGCCAAATAATTCGAGCCTTAGTACATAATATTCCATTTTTGTCTTAAGCTTGGAGTGTTGTGGTGACCTGGCAGTCACACAGGTTTCCTCTTTGAACCGTTGTCCCCACTCGGAGTGATAATTTCCTCTTTCCTCATAATCCCCTTGAGATTTGGGCATTGATGACAGGACCTGCAACTATTCAAGGTCTCTTTCTTTTCACATAGACCACTACTTGTGGATCAGGCCTAGTCATCATGTCAAAATTGTTGTAGATTGTGGATAACGCCGAAGCTAAACGTCAAAATTGTTTCGATGCACAATAATGATTTTATTGAAAATGTTCCACATCTCGTGGGTCAAGGATTCCCATAACACTGGATGCTTGTCCCTTCCGTTGTGCGGCTGGAAACGATGGACGTAAAGAGGGAAACACCGTTGAAATTGAAAAGTAGACGCGGGCCCTCAGCCCACGAAGGCATGGGGAATTGCCGAGATTCCTATCGGCCTTGACGCCGCGATTAACGAGATAATGTAATTTTTTGCATACAATTCGTTTATTTAACTGGAGACGATGTAACCTAGTGCCTAATTGATTTAATTTAGTATCTAATGTTTCCTATGGCTCATCATCATTTGTTCCAGCTAGGATCTAATGTTTCCTATTGTGCGTCATCAAGGACAGCTCATCCAACAGGAAATTTTTTATTGAGTCATCAGGCTAACGTTCCGTAAACAAGTGCTGAGAATCTCACATCATTTGTTCCAGCTAGGATCTAATGTTTCCTATTGTGCGTCATCAAGGACAGCTCATCCAACAGGAAATTTTTTATTGAGTCATCAGGCTAACGTTCCGTAAACAAGTGCTGAGAATCTCACATCATTTGTTCCAGCTAGGATCTAATGTTTCCTATTGTGCGTCATCAAGGACAGCTCATCCAACAGGAAATTTTTTATTGAGTCATCAGGCTAACGTTCCGTAAACAAGTGCTGAGAATCTCACATCATTTGTTCCAGCTAGGATCTAATGTTTCCTATTGTGCGTCATCAAGGACAGCTCATCCAACAGGAAATTTTTTATTGAGTCATCAGGCTAACGTTCCGTAAACAAGTGCTGAGAATCTCACATCATTTGTTCCAGCTAGGATCTAATGTTTCCTATTGTGCGTCATCAAGGACAGCTCATCCAACAGGAAATTTTTTATTGAGTCATCAGGCTAACGTTCCGTAAACAAGTGCTGAGAATCTCACACTGGATAAGGGATGAGATTTTAAGGATGGATTCACTATTATAAAAAACCTAAGTCACTTGACCTTTGCAGATTAAAAAATTTCAATTTTTAATTTTTAAAAATATGTACCTAGTTTAGGATAAAATTGTTCATAAATTTTTTTTTGGAAAAAGGCAATTCATCTTTTACTTACACTAAGCGTTTACATATTAAAATTTTTTATGACAAAACGGAGTTGGATTTCCATAGTTAATAATCGTGTTATATTTTCTTTAAAATAAATGTATATGTTTGTGTTTTATGTAAAATATATGTAATTTTTTAAAGCTTTATTTCTATGCTAGAAAAACATTAAAAGGAGCCCTCCAAGATTATCAGAGTTTTAATGAGTTAAAAGGTCAAGAAGATTAGTGGTGTGACAAATATTTTGAAATTTAGATCTAATGTGAGTATAAGCAAGGCAATCTAAGAGAAAATACTTTTCATCTTGAACCCTTCTAGTGTCATCAAGGTAACAAACTCTCTCACCTTAGGGTGTTTTGGGAATTGAGCAATGCTCAATTTCGCTATGGAGCTCATGGTGTTTTTCTTCCATATTTTAGCAATGTTTACTTTATTCTAAATTACACTAGCCAAAATAAAGAGATATTATTTATTTTCAAGATTAGTGTTCATCACCTCCTAAAATCTTAGCTTACATTTTCCATCTAACTCTTTACCGTCCCATAATTTCTCCTTAAATTTTGATGTAATAATATTTTTAATAGTTTCCTTATTCTGCAAAATAGTCTTCTCCTTTATTCCCCCAATGGTTTAAACAATATTGGGCATCCTTATGCCATGCTTGCTTGAGTCAAATGTGATGGTTTTAGCTGGAGTTAAAAGCATTTTTAGAAAACCTCTTATCTTCCATGTGGCTTAGCCTATTCTTATACATAAGATACCTAGTTATAGACATGCTTTCCACAAGTCAAAGGCTTGCTTCAATGGAAAGGATATGATAGGGTGTATTTCCTTTAGTCTTGAGATTGTTGGTAATAAACTATTTTTTGATATTTCTATCTTCCTTCACAACTCTTTGGAGATACTACAACCCCAAACCTCACATCCATATAAAATAATAGGAGTGATGAGAATGTCAAGTAGGAATTACTTTTTATCCCATATCCAAAGATCTACTAACTTACAATTGTTTTCAAGTCCATAATACTCTTTCCATTCACCATTTATCTTTTTCTGAATGCTATAATTCCAATTCATCTTGTGATGGATATCAATTCCCAAATATTTATATGAAAAAATTCCTCCAAGTTATCTCAGTCTATACATGATATAATTCCATTGCATCATGTGATGGATATCAATTTCCAAATATTTATATGAAAAAAATTCCTCCAAGTTATCTCAGTCCATACATGATATGTGTTCCATTTTGGATTAAGATAGAAAAGAGTCCAAGATTGATATTTTAAGAGTAATCCTTTGTAATCCCAAAATCCTCTCATATGATGGCATGTTGATGGTGGGGAGAGGTTTAATTTGATAATAAGAATTATGTTAGTGCTCTCTAAATCACGCGTGACATATTTACACAGAATAAATGGCTAATGAATATAATTTTATTTTGATAATTTGGAAACCACCTCGCTTGATTTTCAAACAACCAATGATTAATATAAATAGTTGAAAATTCCCCCTTGATTGTCAAACAACAATTCCTCAATATAACTAGATGGACCAAATTAAATTATTCATTGGGTTTAATGGATTTGAGTAAATTTAAGGAAAATACACCTTCCATTTGGCATGTTGATGATCAAGATCCCAAATCATTTTACATCTTGATGAATTTGAGATGGATCATTTTACATTAGTATTCTACATCATTATTGTCCTAATATCTTATCCAAGTCAATAATCAAAATTGAATCTACGAGAGTAGAACCCTCATAGATCTCCTATACACATCGCCAAAATCAAAATCCACCACAACATTACTCAACATTACTCAATTACTAGGTTAAGTACAACATTATATAATCTCATTAGCTTTGATAGTCTTACTAATCATGGTTCCTAAATGGAAGACTACCTCCTCTCTATCCTTCCTGATAAAACCTAAATATCAAGACCAATTATATGGTTGGTTTGATGCATTTAAACTTATATTGAAACTTGGTATGGTTGATGTATCACATAATGCTGATTTACGTAGGTTACATCATTCCCACGAAGCTTTAAAATTTTTCAAGCTTTGGAAATTTAATTGGAAATCTCATGGCTCTTGTGAACAACCTTCCCAAATTCAAATCTGTATGACCTTGATCAATAATCCATAATTTACCATAACCATGCCAAATTCATCTTCCTTGTAACCTATCAATCTATGGAGACATGTTACAATTCCTTGAGGGGCATATTACGATGAATTTTCATACCCAATACAACAAGTAGAATAATATGTTCAACTATGATAACTTCCAAAAAAATTTCCAGAAAATGACCAATCAATTCCTTGGACTAGAATATCTTGTAAGGCTAATATTTATGACTAAATGAGATGGAAATTTCATTTCTATATATGTTATCAATGATTTTAGGGAGACATGATATGAATACCACTTCAAGGCTTATATATTTCTAATCCAAAATGAATTTACGCAGGTAATATATGAATTTATTAATTCTGGTTTTAGGGAGACTTGATGTGAATACCACTTCTAGGCTTATATATTTCCAATCCAGAATTTATGCAGGTAATATATGAATTTATTATTTCTCTAGACTCGAGGGATTAGACCTTGGGAAATATTAAAGATGATGTTTATTTTTTCAATTTCGGGTCATTAACTTCTAATACATTTTTAATGTCATAAATAATGTATTTTTTCCCTACAAAGGCTTAGGATTGTCTTGGCCTTACTAAGACTTAACTTTGTCTTCTTCTCACAAATACCTTTCTAAGAAGTTTTCATGCACCTAAAATGAAGTTCATATGAGAATTTTGAGGCCTTAACAAGGTAATGATCCAAATAAGCCTAACATTTCCTTACATGCCCAAGTGGTGACCATGCGAGCTTGCCATAATTTGAATATAGGGAGTTAATAACATCTAGGAGTCGACTAGATACTTCTAGAAACATCATGAATGTTTCAATATGGCTTCTGAGTCCTAAACCTAACCCTATCCTTAATTCTAGATATTAAAAACTATTAAAAAGAATAAAGAGGTTTCACATTTTCACTTTCCATCAACCATTCTATTGTGTGAGAAATAGTGTGGAGGAAATGTTAATAGTGTATAGAGACATAATCATATTGCTAAGGATTATATAATACCATAGTGTCACATAGCTTCATATTAACCTTCAAACATTTTGTATTATATGTCATAATCATCATAATATATGTATATAGAAGGTATAATCCTTAAATTGAATGTTTTTCCTCCCATATGGGTTTCCAAAGTGAATATGTGTATTCCATTGTCTGTGCAACAATGTACTCTTTTTCACACATCATAGTAATTAATGAATTTGAATGGTGTGATTTTAGTTCTATTGTTAAGTAAATAGGAAAATATATTCATGTCATTGTATTAAGTTTAGTTCTATTTGTGTGCATTGACCATCGAAATATTCAAATAAATCTATAGATCATATTAGTATTAGAGATGATTAGCTAGGTGTTTGGTGGTTTGAGGCATAGTGTGTGCCAAATAGTTTAGGACATCCATTTATGTGGGAGAGTTGTACATTGTTGATCTTATGATCAACATAACAAGGGTTAACAAGTTTCCACAATCTACAAAATTGCATGAGTGTTAGAAAGGACCCTTTGGTGAATACAAAAGTATATTCAAGAGTTTCAAATTTAAGTAGTTTATAGTTACATTAGCATAACCATAATCATGGACCTCCTGAGAAAAATATATATCCCTTTTTGAAGCCCAAAGATCATGTGAAACTAGGATATATTAAGGAGTAGAGGGGAGAGAAGGAAGAAACAAATCCCAAAAAACATGACTTTAGTAACCATTCTTTTCAACACCTATTTGACATGGAAGGAAAGGTTGAGATCAATCCCTATGAAGGTGAAGTTGATGCATCTAAAATAATTCATTGGTTGTAAGAATTAAAAGTCTATTTCAATGTGCATAAGGTATGGGGGAAGAAAAAAAGAGCTTTAACTAAATCTAGAAGACCATGAAAGAACCTGGTGGGAAAACCACACTAAGGCCCTTATGCTAAGGGGAGACCCACCAACAACTAAGTGGGAGGTATTCAAACACCTTTTCATGTTCCAACTTCACCCTTTTAGGTATGAAGAGGACCCGAGGATTTGGTGGAACAATTACTAATAGAAGAAATGACCAAGTGTAGAAGAGAACACTACAAAGTTCAAGAAGTAAACCATCCAATTGGGAACAAATTCTCAAGATTTAGATATGATCATCAAGTTTGTAAGTGGTTTCATGGTCACATAAGAAGAATAGTTATGTTATTTGAACCAAGGTAAATAACCAAGGATTGTGTACTGTTGAAAAATGGCAACAAGAAATTGCTAAAAATAGCCGTTTGGGCATCAGTGTTGGATTGGGCAACAGGGAATGAAAAATGGAAGTGAAGTTCTATTTTTAGCAGTTCAAGTTGGATTCCTATTTTTAGACAGTCCCTGGTCTAAAATAGGAAGTAAAATTCGAATTTGGTCTTACTAGCAGTTTGAATATTAATTAATTAATTCTCCATGAGTTAATTAGTTAAGGAAAATCAAACTTGAAGTCTTTGTGAGAACATGCAATAATTTGTCCACTGATTGGGGAATGTGTCCTTGATTTGCTCCATTGATTGAGGAATTAAGGATGAGTTCTATATTGAGAGGATCAGTTGACATAGTTTAACTTAGTCAAGTTCAGTTAGATTAATTTAACAAGTTGTTAAATTAATGAGATACAGTTTGTTAATGCTTGCATGCATGTGACAACTGCTATTTTCAGATAACTGAGTATTCTCTCATGGATAAATGATGCATGGTAGTTCAGACAGAGACCTAGTTGAGATCAGAGAAGGGACAATGTACTATGAATATTTTTCCTATAAACGGAGCTCATACATGATGAGGATTTATCTCCTTCAAGTTTGTGCAGTTAGATCAGAGGTTAGTGAGTGTGTGAAGAGGCCAATTCACACAGGTGGCAACACTGGACCCCAAGGAAACTGCACAAGGAAATAAGAGGCTTGGAAGGTAGAGGAGAAGGTTTGTGAGAAGCCTTTGACTGTCTATGAGTAGCAGAGGGATTGTACTGAGAGATGGAAAGCTTTCGAGCTAAGGCTTTGTGTAATCCGGACTATATTTCCACTTGTATGATAATACAGAGATGGGGTTTTAGGAAGGTGCTTTCCCTGGATAAATTCTTCTGTGTTATGTGTGATTGATTACTTCTTATTAGTTATATGTGTTCTTATTAATGTTGCTCATGGTTGATTAAGCTTCCGCTAAATTGTTCGTAGAAGTAGATCAAGTGTTTTGCTTTAGTACATTGCATTACCAGGTTGATCTACAGGTGGCAAATTTCTACATGGTATCAAAGCTAGTTGATTTGTAAAAAAAGTTCTACATGAAATCAAAGCTAGTTGATTTGTAGGAAAATTTCTACAAAATTCTACATGATATCGGAGTATAAGTGATGAGGGAAGAACAATATATAAGAAGAGGAGATTTCAAAGTTTTGAGTTTTGGGCCAAGATTTTGCAGAGCAGATATGAAAATTTCTGCACAAAATTTTCAGAAACAAATAGCAGATTTAGATTCATTGCGGAAAAATACCCAAAATAAATTAAAAAAAAAAATCGGCTGAATCGGAGTTTGGATGAGGGAGATATCGCTGATTTAAAATCA
Source organism: Pinus taeda (assembly GCA_000404065.3). Taxonomy (NCBI): domain Eukaryota; kingdom Viridiplantae; phylum Streptophyta; class Pinopsida; order Pinales; family Pinaceae; genus Pinus; species Pinus taeda. The sequence continues at coordinate 122,657 of APFE030144629.1, read as the reverse complement.
GTGCTTTTTTTAGAAAATTTCGTGATGGCGAGAAAGTGGAAATATATTGGTGTGCTAGCTAAGAACCTGTATGCACTTGAGGTACAAGATGCATGCAAAGCCTTGAGGAGCAAGGAAAATGTTAGATACTTGGTGGTTGAGAGGGAGAGTAAATTACCTCTCAACATGCATCGCCAAAAGAAGTCTTAGACAATTGTGGAGGAGCCATGATTGGTGCAGCAACTTCAGGAGGTTGTGAAACAGCGACAATAGGGTTAGCTGAAAGGAGATTGAGTAGAGATATCTACTCATGCATAGACCTCCAGTGGGGGGAAACTTCGAGTCAGGTGGGCAGAGGGATCACATGCAGCCATACCTCCAGATAGGAGGTGGGGAGATGTGGAGTGATCGTCCCAAAGAAGAGGGGCAGGATCCTTGAGGTACCCAACGTCTTGGATGAGACCTTGCTACAGGAGCCCAGATGTGGAATAGCAGGAATTGACTGATTGGGTCGAGATAGATTCCGGAGTTACCAGATTTGGGCATTGATGACCAGACCTGCAACAATTCAAGGTCTCTTTCCTTTCACATTGACCACTACTTGTGGATAAGGCCTAGTCATCATGTCAAAATTGCCGTAGATTGTGGATAACGCCGAAGCTAAACGTCAAAATTGTTCCCTGCACAATAATGATTTTATTGAAAATGTTCCAGATCTTGTGGGTCAAGGCTTCCCATAACACTGGATCCTTTGTCCCTTCCGTTGTGCGGCTGGAAACGATGGACGTAAAGTGGGAAACACCGTTGAAATTGAAGAGTAGACGCAGGCCCTCAGCCCACGAAGGCATTGGAAATTATTGAGATTCCTATCGGCCTTAACGCCGGATTAACGAGATAATGTAATTTTTTGCATACAATTCGTTTATTTAACTGGAGACGATGTAACCTAGTATCTAATTTATTTAATTTAGTATCTAATGTTTCCTATGGCTCATCATCATTTGTTCCAGCTAGGATCTAATGTTTCCTATTGTGCGTCATCAAGGACAGCTCATCCAACAGGAAATTTTTTATTGAGTCATCAGGCTAACGTCCGTAAACATGTGCTGAGAATCTCACGAAAGATAATGGGAAGAGATTTTCATGAGAATCTCACAATGGACACGGGATGAGATTTTAAGGATGGGGCAGATGAAGTGGGTCATTGCTATTGATAGGTCTATTGAGAGTTAAGATTTAGGTTAATATCACATTTATGTTTTATTTTATTTTTAATTTAGCTTATTTAGAAATGATTTAATCTAATCCATAGATAAAATGGTTTTAAATTTTAAATTTTTTAATAAGAATGTGATTTTTTATTATTTAAAATATATTTTGAACATATAAATGGATTCACTATTATAAAAAGTCTAAGTCACTTGATCTTTGCAGATTAAAAAACTTAAATTTTTAATTTTTAAAAATATCTGCCTAGTTTTGGATACAATTGTTCATAAAAAAAATGTTTGGAAAAAGGTAATTTCATCTATTACTTACACTAAGCGTTTACATATTAAAAATTTTCATGACAAAATGGAGTTGGATTTCCATAGTTAATAATCGTGTTATATTTCTTTTAAAATATATGTATATGTTTGTGTTTTATGTAAAATATATGTAATTTTTTAAAGCTTTATTTCTATACTAGAAAAACTTTGAAAGGAGCCCTCCAAGATTATCATAGTTTTAATGAGTTAAAAGGTCAAGAAGATTAGTGGTGTGACAAATATTTTGAAATTTAGATCTAATGTGAGTATAAGCAAGGCAATCTAAGAGAAAATACTTTTCATCTTGAACCCTTCTAGTGTCATAAAGGTAACAAACTCTCTCACCTTAGGGTGTTTTGGGAATTGAGCAATGCTCAATTTCAATATGGAGCTCATGGTGTTTTTCTTCCATATTTTAGCAATGTTTACTTTATTCTAAATTACACTAGCCAAAATAAAGAGATATTATTTATTTTCAAGATTAGTGTTCATCACCTCCTAAAATCTTAGCTTACATTTTCCATCTAACTCTTTATCGTCCCACAATTTCTCCTTAAATTTTGATGTAATAATATTTTTAATAGTTTCCTTATTCTGCAAAATATTCTTCTCCTTATGCCATGCTTGCTTGAGTCAAAGGTGATGGTTTTAGCTGGAGTTAGAAGCATTTTTAGAAAACCTCTTATCTTCCATGTGGCTTAGCCTATTCTTATACATAAGATACCTAGTTATAGACATGCTTTCCACAAGTCAAAGGCTTGCTTCAATGGAAAGGATATGATAGGGTGTATTTCCTTTAGTCTTGAGATTGTTGGTAATAAACTATTTTTTGATATTTCTATCTTCCTTCACAACTCTTTGGAGATACTACAACCCCAAACCTCACATCCATATAAAATAATAGGAGTGATGAGAATGTCAAGTAGGAATTACTTTTTATCCCATATCCAAAGATCTACTAACTTACAATTGTTTTCAAGTCCATAATACTCTTTCCATTCACCATTTATCTTTTTCTGAATGCTATAATTCCAATTCATCTTGTGATGGATATCAATTCCCAAATATTTATATGAAAAAATTCCTCCAAGTTATCTCAGTCTATACATGATATAATTCCATTGCATCATGTGATGGATATCAATTTCCAAATATTTATATGAAAAAAATTCCTCCAAGTTATCTCAGTCCATACATGATATGTGTTCCATTTTGGATTAAGATAGGAAAGAGTCCAAGATTGATATTTTAAGAGTAATCCTTTGTAATCCCAAAATCCTCTCATATGATGGCATGTTGATGGTGGGGAGAGGTTTAATTTGATAATAAGAATTATGTTAGTGCTCTCTAAATCACGCATGACATATTTACACTGAATAAATGGCTAATGAATATAATTTTATTTTGATAATTTGGAAACCACCTCGCTTGATTTTCAAACAACCAATGATTAATATAAATAGTTGAAAATTCCCCCTTGATTGTCAAACAACAATTCCTCAATATAACTAGATGGACCAAATTAAATTATTCATTGGGTTTAATGGATTTGAGTAAATTTAAGGAAAATACACCTTCCATTTGGCATGTTGATGATCAAGATCCCAAATCATTTTACATCGTGATGAACTTGAGATGGATCATTTTACATTAGTATTCTACATCATTATTGTCCTAATATCTTATCCAAGTCAATAATCAAAATTGAATCTACGAGAGTAGAACCCTCATAGATCTCCTATACACATCGCCAAAATCAAAATCCACCACAACATTACTCAACATTACTCAATTACTAGGTTAAGTACAACATTATATAATCTCATTAGCTTTGATAGGCTTACTAATCATGGTTCCTAAATGGAAGACTACCTCCTCTCTATCCTTCCAGATAAAACCTAAATATCAAGACCAATTATATGCTTGGTTTGACGCATTTAAACCTATATTGAAACTTGGTATGGTTGATGTATCACATAATACTAATTTACGTAGGTTACATCATTCCCATGAAGCTTTAAAATTTTTCAAGCTTTGGAAATTTAATTGGAAATGTCATGGTTCTTGTGAACAACCTTCCCAAATTCAAATCTGTATGACCTTGATCAATAATCCATAATTTACCATAACCATGCCAAATTCATCTTCCTTGTAACCTATCAATCTATGGAGACATGTTACAATTCCTTGAGGGGCATATTACGATGAATTTTCATACCCAATACAACAAGTAGAATAATATGTTCAACTATGATAACTTCCAAAAAAATTTCCAGAAAATGACCAATCAATTCCTTGGACTAGACTATCTTGTAAGGCTAATATTTATGACTAAATGAGATTGAAATTTCATTTCTATATATGCTACCAATGATTTTAGGGAGACTTGATATGAATACCACTTCAAGGCTTATATATTTCTAATCCAAAATGAATTTACGCAGGTAATATATGAATTTATTAATTATGGTTTTAGGGAGACTTGATGTGAATACCACTTCTAGGCTTATATATTTCTAATCCAGAATTTATGCAGGTAATATATGAATTTATTATTTCTCTAGACTCGAGGGATTAGACCTTGGGAAATATTAAATATGATGTTTATTTTTTCAATTTTGGGTCATTAACTTCTAATACATTTTTAATGCCATAAATAGTGTATTTTTTCCCTACAAAGGCTTAGGGTTGTCTTGGCCTTACTAAGACTTAACTTTGTCTTCTTCTCACTAAAACCTTTCTAAGAAGTTTTCATGCACCTAAAATTAAGTTCATATGAGAATTTTGAGGCCTTAACAAGGTAATGATCCAAATAAGCCTGACATTTCCTTACATGCCCAAGTGGTCACCATGCGAGCTTGCCATAATTTGAATATGGGGAGTTAATAACATCTAGGAGTCGACTAGATACTTCTAGAAACATCATGAATGTTTCAATATGGCTTCTAAGTCCTAAACCTAACCCTATCCTTAATTCTAGATATTAAAAACTATTAGAAAGAATAAAGAGGTTTCACATTTTCACTTTCCATCAACCATTCTATTGTGTGAGAAATAGTGTGGAGGAAATGTTAATAGTGTATAGAGACATAAGCATATTGCTAAGGATTATATAATACCATAGTGTCACATAGCTTCATATTAACCTTCAAACATTTTGTATTATATATCATAATCATCATAATATATGTATATAGAAGGCATAATCCTTAAATTGAATGTTTTTCCTCCCATATGGGTTTCCAAAGTGAATATGTGTATTCCATTGTCTGTGCAACAATGTACTCTTTTTCACACATCATAGTAATTAATGAATTTGAATGGTGTGATTTTAGTTCTATTGTTAAGTAAATAGGAAAATATATTCATGTCATTGTATTAAGTTTAGTTCTATTTGTGTGCATTGACCATCGAAATATTCAAATAAATCTATAGATCATATTAGTATTAGAGATGATTATCTAGGTGTTTGGTGGTTTGAGGCATAGTGTGTGCCAAATAGTTTAGGACATCCATTTATGTGGGAGAGTTGTACATTGTTGATCTTATGATCAACATAAGAAGGGTTAACAAGTTTCCACAATCTACGAAATTGCATGAGTGTTAGAAAGGACCCTTTGGTGAATACAAAAGTATATTCAAGAGTTTCAAATTTAAGTAGTTTATAGTTACATTAGCATAACCATAATCATGGACACTCCTGAGAAAAATATATATCCCTTTTTGAAGCTCAAAGATCATGTGAAACTAGGATATATTAAGGAGTAGAGGGGAGAGAAGGAAGAAACAAATCCCAAAGAACATGACTTTAGTAACCATTCTTTTCAACACCTATTTGACATGGAAGGAAAGGTTGAGATCAATCCCTATGAAGGTGAAGTTGATGCATCTAAAATAATTCATTGGTTGTAAGAATTAAAAGTCTATTTCAATGTGCATAAGGTATGTGGGAATAAAAAAAGAGCTTTAACTAAATCTAGAAGACCATGAAGGAACCTGGTGGGAAAACCACACTAAGGCCCTTATGCTAAGGGGAGACCCACCAACAACTAAGTGGGAGGTATTCAAAGACCTTTTCATGTTCCAATTTCTCTCTTTTAGGTATGAAGAGGACTCGAGGATTTGGTGGAACAATTACTAATAGAAGAAATGACCAAGTGTAGAAGAGAACACTACAAAGTTCAAGAAGTAAACCATCCAATTGGGAACAAATTCTCAAGATTTAGATATGATCATCAAGTTTGTAAGTGGTTTCAAGGTCACATAAGAAGAATAGTTATGTTATTTGAGCCAAGGGAAATAACCAAGGATTGTGTACTGTTGAAAAATGGCAACAAGAAATTGCTAAAAATAGAAGTGCTAAAAATAGCACTACTAAAAATAGCCGTTTGGGCATCAGTGCTGGATTGGGCAACAAGGAATGAAAAATGGAAGTGAAGTTCTATTTTTAGCAGTTCAAGTTGGATTCCTATTTTTAGACAGTCGCTGGTCTAAAATAGGAAGTAAAATTCGAATTTGGTCTTACTAGCAGTTTGAATATTAATTAATTAATTCTCCATGAGTTAATTAGTTAAGGAAAATCAAAGTTGAAGTCTTTGTGAGAACATGCAATAATTTCTCCACTGATTGGGGAATGTGTCCTTGATTTGCTCCATTGATTGAGGAATTAAGGATGAGTTCTATATTGAGAGGATCAGTTGACATAGTTTAACTTAGTCAAGTTCAGTTAGATTAATTTAACAAGTTGCTAAATTAATGCGATACAGTTTTTTAATGCTTGCATGCATGTCACAACTGATATTTTCAGATAACTGAGTATTTTCTCATGGATAAATGATGCATGGTAGTCCAGACAGAGACCTAGTTGAGATCAGAGAAGCGACAATGTACTATCAGTTGGATGAATATTTTTCCTTTAAACAAAGCTCGTACATGATAAGGATTTATCTCCTTCAAGTTTGTGCAGTTAGATCAGAGGTTAGTGAGTGTGTGAAGAGGCCAATTCACACAGGTGGCAACACTGGACCCTAAGGAAACTGCACAAGGAAATAAGAGGCTTGGAGGGTAGAGGAGAAGGTTTGTGAGAAGCCTTTGACTATCTATGAGTAGCAGAGGGATTGTACTGAGAGATGGATAACTTTCGAGCTAAGGCTTTGTGTAAACCGGACTATATTTCCACTTGTATGATAACACAGAGATGGGGTTTTAGGAAGGTGCTTTCCCTGGGTAAATTCTTCTGTGTTATGTGTGATTGATTACTTCTTATTAGTTATATGTGTTCTTATTGATGTTGCTCATGGTTGTTTAAGATTCCGCTAAATTGTTTGTAGAAGTAGATCAAGTGTTTTGCTTTAGTACATTGCATTACCAAGTTGATCTATAGGTGGCAAATTTCTACATGGTATCAAAGCTAGTTGATTTGTAGAAAAAGTTCTACATGGAATCAAAGCTAGTTGATTTGTAGGAAAATTTCTACAAAATTCTACATGATATCAAGAACAATATATAAGAAGAGGAGATTTCAAAGTTTTGAGTTTTGGGCCAAGATTTTGTAGAGCAGATATGAAAATTTCTGCACAAAATTTTCAGAAACAAATAGCAGATTTAGATTCCTTGCAGAAAAATACCCAAAATAAATTAAAAAAAAAAATCGGTTGAATCGGAGTTTGGATGAGGGAGATATCTCTGATTTAAAATCAGCTCTTTTTTTAGAAAATTTCGTGATGGCGAGAAAGTGGAAATAGATTGGTGTGCTAGCTAAGAACCTGTATGCACTTGAGGTACAAGATGCATGCAAAGCCTTGAGGAGCAAGGAAAAGGTTAGATACTTGGTGGTTGAGAGGGAGAGTAAATTACCTCTCAACATGCAGCGCCAAAAGAAGTCTTAGACAATTGTGGAGGAGCCACGATTGGTGCAGCAGCTTCAGGAGGTTGTGGAACAGCCACAATAGGGTAAGCTGAGAGGAGATCGAGTAGAGATATCTACTCATGCAGAGACCTCCAGTAAGGGGAAACTTCGAGTCAGGTGGGCAGAGGGATCACATGCAGCCATACCTCCAGGTAGGAGGTGGGGAGATGTGGAGTGATCATCCCATGGAGGAGGGGCAGGATCCTTGAGGTACCCAACCTCTTGGATGAGACCTTGCTACAGGAGCCCCGATGTGGAGTAGCAGGAACTGACTGATTGAGTCGAGATAGATGTGGATGGAGCGGCAGAGAGAGCTACACTGGAGGGAATCCTAGGACAACACAGAGCATGCAGGGTGCAGCAATGAGAGAGGCACAAGTGTGTTGCATAATGCAGGGTAGCATAGAGAATGGTGAAACAGTGCGAGATGCATGGAGATGTTGTAGTAGCGTAGAGGTCAGAGAGGGAGCACTTGTTAGTAGCAGGTAGAGCTTGAACATCATAGTATGTTTCTAGCCCAACAGAGAGGTCAGTTGGGAGTTTTTTTATTTCTAGAGTTGCTGGAGCAACCACACTTGGTAGATGTGTTGCATGTACAACATTCCAGAGGTACAGGATCGGGTTCGAGAGGAAGTCTTTCTTGCTGAGAAGGAGTGTTGAAAAACGGCAACAAGAAATTGTTAAAAATAGAAGTGCTAAAAATAGCACTGCTAAAAATAGCAGTTTGGGCATCAGTGCTGGATTGGGCAATAGGGAATGAGAAATGGAAGTGCTGAAAATAGAAGTTCTATTTTTAGTAGTTCAAGCTGGATTCCTATTTTTAGATAGTCCCTCATCTAACATAGGAAGTAAAATTCGAATTTGGTCTTACTAGCAGTTTAAATATTAATTAATTAATTCTCCATGAGTTAATTAGTTAAGGAAAATCAAACTTGAAGTCTTTGTGAGAATATGCAATAATTTCTCCACTAATTGGGGAATGTGTCCTTGATTTGCTCCACTGATTGAGGAATTAAGGATGTCCATATTTAGAGGATCAGTTGACTTAGTTTAACTTAGTCAAGTTTAGTTAGATTAATTTAACAAGTTGTTAAATTAATGAGATATAGTTTGTTAATGCTTGCATGCATGTGACAACTATTATTTTTAGATAACTGAGTATTCTCTCATGGATAACTAATGCATGGCAGTTCAGATAGAGACCCAGTTGAGATCAGAGAAGGGACAATGTACTATCAGTTGGATGAATATTTTTCCTATAAAGGAAGCTCATCCATGATAAGGATTTATCTCCTTCAGGTTTGTGCAGTTAGATCAGAGGTTAGTGAGTGTGTGAAGAGGCCAATTCACACAGGTGGCATCACTGGACCCCAAGGAAACTGCACAAGGAAATAGGAGGCTTGGAGGGCAGAGGAGAAGGTTTGTGAGAAGCCTTTGACTATCTATGAGTAGTAGTGGGATTGTACTGAGAGTTGGATAGCTTCCGAGCTAAGGCTTTGTGTAATCCGGACTATATTTCCACTTGTATGATAATACAAAGATGGGGTTTTAGGCAGGTGCTTTCCTTGGGTAAATTCTTCTGTGTTATGTGTGATTGATTCCTTATTATCAGTTATATGTGTTCTTATTGATGTTGTTCATGGTTGATTAAGCTTCCACTAAATTGTTTGTAGAAGTAGATCAAGTGTTTTGCTTTAGTACATTGCATTACCAGGTTGATCTGTAGGTGAGAAATTTCTACATGGTATCAGAGCTAGCTGATTTGTAGAAAAAATTCTACATGGTATCAAAGCTAGCTAATTTGTAGGAAATTTTCTACAAAATTCTACATATACAATCCAAATATGTTGAATACGACAAGAAGAAGGGGAAATCACATAATGTGAGGATAACAAACGAGCATGGAGCTTGCATTAAGGGAAAGAAGAACAAGATAAAATGAAAAATGGAGAAGATTGATAGCACTGTATGATATGAATTAATGAGAGGAATGAAAATATATCTAGATTTGTAATTAGAATGCAGGGATGTAGTGAAACTTGAATTCTATTAATAAATGGAAAATGTTGAAATTGTATAAATGTAGAATGAAAACAAGCTAGCTCGAACAATGGTAGCTTATCTTTTAGAAGAGATGTGACGACTACACAAATTTGATGAACTATCTTACAATGAGGCTTGAAAGTCATTTTTATCATAAATAAGTAATGGTAAAACCACAAACATCCAAAAAAATTAACATAGGAGATGAAGTGCCAGAAGGCTTGTGGGCCCCGATATAGTAAGTTGGAATGTCAACTTACCAGGGTCATAACTTTGGCATACGATCTCTATTTTGGGCACTCGATAGCTTTTTGAAAAGGTATAACTAAGTAAAATTTTTAATTACACTCATAATTATATAACCTCCAAGTTCTCATTTCACAAAAAAACACCTTTTAGGGCCTCAAAACAACTATGGAGTTTTAGGACCAGAAAAAGTGTAGGAAAAATGCCAGAATAGAAAATTGTGTTATGATTCAGTGGAATAGATTGGTGGCCACCCCTTAAGAAGAAATTCTCTCCATTGCATGGATTTCCTCCTTTAGATGGGGAAAATTCTACTAAAGTTGGCCCCTAGTGCGCCACTTGCCTTGGTGCATGATTTGGCTTTCTTTGAAAACCCAATATAGTTGAATCCTTTGTTGTGAGTTCTCTAAATCTATGTGTTGATGATTTGATCAATTTTCCTTGTTCAATATAATCTTGGTTGACCTCTATCGATGTTAGCTACTCTGTGATTTCTTATGTGTCTAATAATGGTAGAAGACATTGTTCAAGGATGTCCACATTGAACACTGTGTGTAGGCCACCTTCTTAGACTTAGAAATTTTCATCCACCTATGGGTCTTTCATCTTTCTACTTCTAGCTCATAGAAAACTGGGACTGCAAATTTTTGGGGAATAATTCTCCCCCCTTCAATGAATTTATAATAATAGCTTAGGCTGGGTTTTTGACTGGGCTCCTGGAGCTTTGGGAAGTCCTTCCCAAATTTTTTTGGGGAGGCTTCTACCTCCTATAGTTTTTGTGTCACATTATGCCCCTCCTGTTTCTCATTCTTCCCCTCCTGTAGCATCCTTTACCCCTCCTATAGCATCCTCTACCCCTCCTGTAGCATCCTTTACCCCTCCTATAGTACACTATGTTTTTCCTATCGCATACTCTTCCCATCCTGTAGCTTCCCCCTTTATTCTTATTGGAGAGTGGTTGGTGTCCTGGGTTTTTTGAAGGAGGTTGATCTAGTGGTGGGCCTCCTTATATATGCTATATGAGTCTTTGTTATGGGTTTTGGAGATGTGACCTCTTCGATTTTTTTTCAATGGTTCCCACCTCCTCTTTCTTGCTTGGGCACTTTTCAATTATGATAGGGGCCTTTGTGGGAGTTTGCGACCTTCCTTACTTGATCCTCATGCTTAACCTGGTCTTAAAATATGGGGGGCTTACCTCTGTGTCTTCCTTTTATGTTTGCCTAGGTGCTCAAGGTAGCTAAAGTTGCAACTACCTCTTGTTCAATGGGTCCTAGAGACAAACTTGCTTTCTTTGGGGATATCTCTATTTCTCTGGGCTGAATAGTCTTCTTAGCACTTGATTTTTCCTATTTCTCCCCCTATTCCTCTTCATATTGTTCTTTTCCTACCTCTACCTCTGGTTCTTCCACTATCCTTTCTTTTTCTATTTCTCTTTCCTCTTGTTCTAACCCTACTGCTTATTCTTCTTGTATCCTTGCCCCTTATTCATCCTCTATTTTTCCCTCTCTTCCTCTAACACTAGAGGTTGGGGTCTCACTTGGTGTGAGGTTATGTGTGCCAATGAAGGCTTCTTTATCCATGTCTATGAATTTAGACCAAAGGATATGGATTCTCAACTTGCTCAAGGCATTCACCACTATCAGTTTAATGAGGCCATGGTGGTCTAGGTGTTGGTGTTTTCCCTCTCTCACTTTTTGACTCATGTCCCTCATGGAATGTAGGAGGAAGTATGGAACACTAAGCCTTTGAGCCAGAGGAAATTCTGCCTGAAACGCGATTTCATGAAGAAATCTAAAGTGGTAGGCATAGACCACACTCGGTATTCCCTCACAGGAAATGTATTTCAAAATATGGTAGGCCACCTCATCCCAAGGATAAGGTAAGATTTCCCTCCTACCTCTATTATTGTCCTTGAAAGGCTTTTCATTGGTAGTAAAGAAACTCTCTTTAGTAGTGGCACTAGTGGCTTTTTATTGTCTGCTCCATTTGATCCCTATAGGTAGGGTTGTCACTCTACTAATTATTTCAGGGCCGAGTGAGATAGATAAGCCCCCCATCGTAGTGGTGGCATTATCCTTTGTTTGTGAATTCATGTCCATGGAAAATTCAAAGGAAATGTCATAATCATACCCTTTCAATAACTTGAAGAATCTTAGCCACTGGTGTATTCTAAAAATGTCCAACACAAGAGGGTGTAGGTGGATTAATTTCGCATCTGAAGGCTCCCTTTTGCTAAATCCTTCCCCCATCTCTTCATTATATTTTTAGATAATTAAGGGAGAGATACTTCTATAAAAGCTTCAATGTATAATTCAATGGAAGTAGTGAGTTAAAATTCCTTACTGATGACAATTACCTAAATTCCCCTTACTCTACTATCCGCAAAGACCTTTTAATTTCATAATTAGACTGCTACTGCTTATAAAATTTGAATTGAAATTTGCATGCAATCTTATGGATGGGTGAAGGAGATGGTGGAACTTACTTTTTATTAAGTGGTTTGGGATGACAGTGATAATTTCAAGACCAATTCAAACCTACGTGGATTTCCTTCACCCTTTTAGTCTTCCTCTAGAAATTTCTCAGGGATCCTGTAGTAGTTGCGGGCTTGCCTATAGCTCCCCCCTATAGCAATTGTAGAACAGGGTTTGAAACTCCTTGATGGAACCTCGAGCTCGTCCTCTTCTTAACTATTTTTGAAATGAGTGATTATGCCAAATAATTTGAGCCTTAGTACATAATATTCCATTTTTGTCTTAGGCTTGGAGTGTTGTGGTGACCTGGCAGTCACACAAGGTTTCCTCTTTTGGACCGTTTTCCCCACTCGAAGTTATCATTTCCTCTTTCCTCATAATCCCCACCCACTATCTGTGATCCCAAATTGACTGGTGTGACATATACACATTGCATGAGTGCTTACCATCACTTTTAGTTTACTATCCAATGGTGGCCAAGTTAACTGGCCAACTCAAGCTTGTTAAAACATCTCCTCTTGACATTTACACATTTGTTTTCTTCACACATGGGGAGGAGGTGAGAGTTTTCCATACCTGTACCTACCTCATGATTTAATTGATGCGGGGATTTTCATATCGGAGATGGAACACATTATTCACATCAAGGGAGTTGACTTGTTTGCTTCTTTCCTGTGTAATTCTTCAATTCTCCTCATGATATTTGATTGTTGTGTTTGTTGTGTGTGCAGGTACCTTCTTGTTGTCCAAGATGCCACTGCTAGTGGAGAGTCCTTCTAAGAGTGATATGACTACTTCAGAGCAGCCTCATAAGTTTCCATCACCCCATACTGATGAGAAAAAAAAATATCATTTCTTTTTGTGATCTGTGCACAAACTACTACAGGAGGAGGTTTTCTTCCTGTAGCAGTCCTCGCCTTTTCCTTTGGGGTCTTCAAGTTGGATAGGGGTGATGATAGAAGTTGTAATAGGTCTTGAGGAAAATTCTAGGATCTTGAGGGAGTAGTGTATAATTGTAGAAATAAATATGATGGACTCTGTGTGCTTTTCCAAATTTTTAACAGGGGTAAGACACAGTGGAGGAATTTTAGTGGATTTTTTTTTTTTTTTTTTAATATGAAATGGGATGGAAGAGTGATATATGGATGGTGGAGCATGGAAGGGGAACCTTATTCATCATTTTCAAGGTCATGTTGGTCTTTTATTTCCCCCAGACCTCCCTCCTATAGCTTTTCAGGACCATGTTGTAGCACAACAGGACCTTCCTGTAGCATTTACAGGTCCTTCCTGTAGTAGTCTAGAGAGGGGGTGAAACTTGAAATTTTGGCTAATGGGATGGTGGAGAGGGGTGATCACATAAATTTGGATTATGGATAGGAAGTGGATGGATGGAGGATTTAAGAGAATATTCAGAATTTTCGCCCTGTAGCCATGGAATTTGCCAATGTCCTTAATCTTACAAAATGAAAAAAACAAAATAGCAGACATGGTGTAGATCCATTATTATTATTATTATTATTATTATTATTTTTTCTGTTATTTTTTTTCTCTTTTTTTTTAGACACATAAGTTTCCTCAAAGGAGGCAGAGCCTCAAGAGAGCTTTTCACCTAGGGACATTTATTATTTTTTCTCTTTTTTTTTTTTTTTTTTCAGATCTTGGGCTACCTCAGAGAGGTTTTCAACCCAAGAGTTGGCCTTAGATGCCTCATAAATTTTTCTCTACGACTAGTAAAGACTTGATCAATTCCTCTCCTTCCACAACATCTGTCAAGAATGAGATTGGGAACATGTTGGAATACTTTAAAAGTGAAATTTTGCATACTTTTTCTTTGCGAATGGATACCATGCAAATCAAGAGGAAACAAGGGGAATCAGAGAGAGCCCTAGCTATTTTCTAACCTAAATTCACTAGAAGGCACCCCAAAAATGAATGCTTATTAAATGTCATAGAATTCTTCTCAATTTGTGAGGAAAACCATACCACAGATAAATTCCCAAAACCATACCACCGATAAATGCCCTTCTTTCCTTGGTTTAAAATCTATATACCAAGGGGAAAAAGGTGGGGCAGAGAAACTTTGCTTTATAAATCAAAGGAGGCCTCAAGGACCTCGGCCATACCAGCAGGGCATGCAAGGTGAATCTTAATCTTATTACCTTACCAACTAGAATTCACCCTTTCCACAATTGTACTCTTCCACTCATTCATCATGGTCCGCACCTCCTTCTTGGCCTTATTCTCCTCAATTTCCTCCGAAACATGTCAATCAACCATTTCTACCATATGATTCTCAACCTCCTCAATGGAATAACCCATCACAAGGGTTGAGGCCTCAACTTAACCAACCTCTTGCTTTATTACCTCCACATCCACCTCAACAACAAATCACTCATCCCGCTCCACCATAACAACCTCAAATGCCCGCTCAACCTAATCCGAACCCAAATAATAGACAAGCACAATAAGTCTATGGTGGAGGGACATATTACCCGGCATATGCTATGGAGATCCAATAAATCAACCTTAGGTCTGGAAGGGTGCTTCTAGATAACCAATCTCCATCTCCACATGAAGAACTTGAGGAGGAAAAGGAAGAGATTACCCCTCAAGTAAATCCACCTCATTTTCCTAAGAGATTGATCCATCCCAACCAGCACACCCCAAAAGAGACTGAACTTCTGAGAGAATTGAAGAATCTATGTTAAAATACCCCTCCTCCAAGCTATTAAGGATGTTCCCATCTATATTAAGTTTATCAAAGAGAAATGTTTCAAAAACCCTGGCAGGAGAAAAAGAGACACCCCCACCATTAATATTATTGGTCAATTATTTGATTTTATGTTGGGGAGAGTTATTTGTCCAAAATATTTAGACGCTGGAAGTCTAGTAGTAGATGTGCACATTGATGACAACATTTCCCCTCATACCCTTATTGATCTTGGGGTTGCCATTAATGTGATGACTAAAGAAACCATGTTAAAACTAAACCTCCAATGAGCATTGAGAAAGACCGCTATAGTGTTGCAACTTGTAGATAGATCCACAGTAGTTCCTGAGGGAGTTGTTGAGGATGTAATGGTCACTATTGACTAATGGGAGTATCATACTGACTTCTTGGTTCTCCAACACAAAACCAAATTCAATGGCTAGCCTCTCATCTTCTAAGGTCATGGTTAGCCATTGTTGATGCTTACATTAGTTGCAAGGTCAAGAATATGACAATTAAGAATGGGCATTTATCCAAACAATTGGTATTGTATCCTCCTGCTCAACCATCTATTGAGCATGACTTACCCTTATGGCTAGAAGAGGAGGAGGAATATGAATTGTATCATGCAACATCCCATCCAATTTGTACCCTAGATGTTGTTATAAGAGGGGGGAAACCTGATGAAGATGACCTTATGGACCAAATCCTCTAGAGCCAAACCCCCAATATCATACCTCTTGATGAGTTTGTGAAAGAGGCTGAGACACCCCCATGCTATGACACCTCCAATCACATTGACTTCTTTGCTAATTGCATTGATGAATTCATCCTTAGACATAGGTTTTATGTATACCTTCCGCTTGTAGCCATTAACAAGCAAGGGAATCCCTTCCTCATCAATGGTCCTGATTTGAACAGCTCCATTGTCATGACATTTTTCCATCAGGTATGGGCCTCACTATCTTGTCATCAGTTTCCTTTTGAAATATTTGAACCTAAAATCATATAATAATGCCTAATTCCCTTCTTGAAACACCTTTTCCTTGATATGCCTATAATGCCATAACTTCCTTTGAAATTGTATAACTTCAAAGTGTAGGAGGGTCTGCATTTAGAACTCATCCAAACCATTCAATTGGAGCAACCTCTCTTGATGTGTTTTGGCAACATCTAAGTCCAATTGAGCTGTAATTTTGTTATGCTCAAACTCAATAGAAAGTGAAGATAAACCCAGTCATATGGAGTGAATCCAGTAATTGTCTTCCAAGTGGTATTATAGGCCCAGGTGGACTCCACTAATCTGTTTGCCCAATATCTCCTATTGCTGCTCACAACCTTAGTGAGGATGCTCTCTAATGTCCTATTTGTAACATCTACTTTCCCATTTTCCTGAGGGTGATAGGTGGTAGATGTTATGTGCTTGATATGATGATGCCTTAGGAGATTCTCAATCAGATGTGATGTGAATTGAGCACCATAATTAGTGACTATCTCCCTGGGGTACCCAAATTTGTAGAAGATATTTTCCCTTAAGAACTCAACTACGTTCTCATTTGTTTCTACTATGATAGCCTTTGTGTCAGCCCACTTTTTCAAGTAATCAGTGCATACAATGATGTATTTTTTTAGCCCTGATGGTGGGCCAATTGGCCAAATGAAATCCATGCCCCACTTGTCAAATGGATCTAAGGCCACCTGAGGTTATAGATGAATTTTATCCTTGGGTGTGGGTTTTCCCATCCTCTAGCACTAATCACATCTGCTAATATACCTTCTTTCCTCTTGGTGGAGAGTGGGCCAATATATCCATCTTGTAGAGCTTTGAAAGTTGTTCTTTTAGCAACAAAATTACCTCAACAGGGCCCATCATGGTAGGCCAAGAGGATGTCAAAAACTTCCTCTTCCCTGAAACATATCCTTAAGATCTGATCGGTCCCATCTTGAAGAGATTGACCCCAATCCAAGTGAAAGGGAAACTTTTTACTTACAATTTTTCTCTTCTCCCTAGATGACATATTTGGAGGAAATATTGCAGTAACTAGGTAGTTGGCTATGTTATCAAACCTTGGGGAGAGCATTGATATAGAAAATAGGTTCTCATCTGGAAACTAATCATCAACCATCCCTTCATCACCTACAGGAAAATTAAGACTAGACAAAAAATCTACAACTACATTTTATTTTCCTGGTTTGTCAATGATGGTTAAATCAAATTGATGTAACAATAGAAACCATCTAATGATTCTAACATTCACATCAGGCTTATTCTTCACATATTTAATAGCTGCATGGTCACTATGCACAAAAGTTTGGTATCCAGTGATGTAGTGTCTAAATTTGTTTGAGTGTACAACAA
Source organism: Pinus taeda (assembly GCA_000404065.3). NCBI lineage: Eukaryota > Viridiplantae > Streptophyta > Pinopsida > Pinales > Pinaceae > Pinus > Pinus taeda. Next base: position 105,409 of record APFE030144629.1, on the reverse strand, counting down.
CTAAAATTTCTTTCTCAGTTACAGTGTAGTTCAATTCAACCTTAGACATATTTTTACTAATGAAATAGATTTCACAGGGTAACTTATCATCTATTTGTCCCAAGGATTCCCCCACAACTTTTTCGGATGCATCAACATGCATATGGAAAGGAAGCACCCAATTGGGACCCCTAAGTATGGGTGTGGTGGTTAATTTCTCTTAAAAAATATCAAGGGCCTCTTGGAATCTATTTTTCCAACAGAATTCTGAGTCCTTGGCCAGCAACCCAAATAATGGTGAAGTCACTTTACTAAAGTCCTCGATAAAACTCCTATAATAGCGAAATAAGCCCAAGAAACTCATAACATCCCTCTTCTTTTGAGGAGTAGGGACCCTTTTTATGATGGCAATATTGTTTGGGTCCACTTGTATTCCCTCCTAAGATATTGAATGGCCAAGGATATTCCCTGCATTCATTAATAATTCACATTTCTCAGGAAAATGTGAGAGGTTAATTTCCATGCATTTCCTCGGGACTTTTCCCATATTAGAGAGATCCTCCAAGAAGTCACACCTATAGGGAATGAAATCATCCATGTAGATCTCCACAGAGTCATGGACAAGCTCGGCAAAGATGCTTAGAACTACCCTTTGAAAAGTGGAAGGGGTATTGCATAGACCAAAAGGGAGGACCCTATAAGAAAAGGTACCCAAATGACATGTGAACATAGTTTTGTCTTGATCCTTAGGGCTGATTTGGATCTAATTGTAGCCACTAAATCCATCAAGGAAAAAGAATAAATTCTTCCCTACAAGACCATCTAAAACTCGATCAATGAAAGGCCAAGGGAAATGGTCCTTCTTGATGGCTTTGTTAAATTCTATGTAATCCACACAGATCCTCCAATTACCATTCTTCTTTGGGACCAAAAATAGAGGGGACACCCACTCACTATCTAAGATGAGGTATATGAACCCTGCATCGAACAACTTTTTCAATTCTCTCTTTAATATGTCCTTGAGGGTTGGGTTCATTCTCCTCTAAGGATGGCACACAGGTTTGCATCCCTCCTTGATGTAGATGTGATGAGTAGAAACTAAGGGATACAACCCCTTCATTTCTTTATAGTTCCAATAAAAGTCATCTAAGTGTTCTCTCAACATCTTCCACAATTTATCTCCTTGGTTGACTGAGAGAGAGGGGTTAATCTTCAAAGTTTTAGATGGGCCAAATTCTACAACTTTGACATGGGAAGGACTTGGGTCAACTAGGCATAATTAAATCCAAGGACTACTCTCAGCCTCTTTCACAAACTCATCAAGAGGTATGATATTGGGGGGTTGGCTCTAGAGGATTTGGTCCATAAGGTCATCTTCATCAGGTTTCCCCCCTCTTATAACAACATCTAGGGTACAAATTGGATGGGATGTTGCATGATACACTTCATATTCCTCCTCCTCTTCTAGCCATAAGGGTAAGTCATGCTCAATAGATGGTTGAGCAGAAGGATACAATACCAATTGTTTGGATAAATGCCCATTCTTAATTGTCATATTCTTGACCTTGTAACTAATGTAAGCATCAACAATGGCTAACCATGACCTTAGAAGATGAGAGGCTAGCCATTGAATTTGGTTTTGTGTTGGAGAACCAAGAAGTCAGTATGATACTCCCATGAGTCAATAGTGACCATTACATCCTCAACAACTCCCTCAGGAACTACTGTGGATCTATCTACAAGTTGCAACACTATAGCGGTCTTTCTCAATGCTCATTGGAGGTTTAGTTTTAACATGGTTTCTTTAGTCATCACATTAATGGCAACCCCAAGATCAATAAGGGTATGAGGGGAAATGTTGTCATCAATGTGCACATCTACTACTAGACTTCCAGTGTCTAAATATTTTGGACAAATAACTCTCCCCAACATAAAATCAAATAATTGACCAATAATATTAATGGTGGGGGTGTCTCTTTTTCTCCTGCCAGGGTTTTTGAAACATTTTTCTTTGATAAACTTAATATAGATGGGAACATCCTTAATAGCTTGGAGGAGGGGTATTTTAACATAGATTCTTCAATTCTCTCAGAAGTTCAGTCTCTTTTGGGGTGTGCTGGTTGGGATGGATCAATCTCTTAGGAAAATGAGGTGGATTTACTTGAGGGGTAATCTCTTCCTTTTCCTCCTCAAGTTCTTCATGTGGAGATGGAGGTTGGTTATCTAGAAGCACCCTTCCAGACCTAAGGTTGATTTAGTGGATCTCCATAGCATATGTCGGGTAATATGTCCCTCCACCATAGACTTATTGTGCTTGTCTATTATTTGGGTTCAGATTAGGTTGAGCAGGCATTTGAGGTTGTTATGGTGGAGCGGGATGAGTGATTTGTTGTTGAGGTGGATGTGGAGGTAATAAAGCAAGAGGTTGGTTAAGTTGAGGCCTCAACCCTTGTGATGGGTTATTCCATTGAGGAGGTTGAGAATCATATGGTAGAAATGGTTGATTGACATGTTTCGGAGGAAATTGAGGAGAATAAGGCCAAGAAGGAGGTGCGGACCATGATGAATGAGTGGAAGAGTACAATTGTGGAAAGGGTGAATTCTAGTTGGTAAGGTAATAAGAGTAAGATTCACCTTGCATGCCCTGCTGGTATGGCCAAGGTCCTTGAGGCCTCCTTTGATTTATAAAGCAAAGTTTCTCTGCCCCACCTTTTTCCCCTTGGTATATAGATTTTAAACCAAGGAAAGAAGGGCATTTATCGGTGGTATGGTTTTGGGAATTTATCTGTGGTATGGTTTTCCTCACAAATTGAGAAGAATTCTATGATATTTAATAAGCATTCATTTTTGGGGTGCCTTCTAGTGAATTTAGGTCAGAAAATAGCTAGGGCTCTCTCTGATTCCCCTTGTTTCCTCTTGATTTGCATGGTATCCATTCGCAAAGAAAAAGTATGCAACATTTCACTTTTAAAGTATTCCAACATGTTCCCAATCTCATTCTTGATGGATGTTGTGGAAGGAGAGGAATTGATCAAGTCTTTACTAGCCGTATCATTATTTATAATAGACGTAGAGTGATTTTTGAAAACTGTTTTGAAGTCATCATAGGATAATTGATAGATATCTCCCCCATACAACATGTTGAGGTTTTCTAGCACGTCCTCACTGATCCCTCAGAGAAGAACTATCTTGAATGATTCAGGATCAAGGGTGCATCTGGCCCTCCTATAATTTAGTTGAAATCTCTCCTCGTAGTCCTTTAGGGATTCATCAAGAACAAGAGCCATTATAGATATTTCTTCCTTTCTTTCTTTGGACCTACAGTAATCCCTGTACTTGTTATTAAAGACTTGTTGAATTTGAGCCCAGGTAGTGATGCTATCCCCAGGCAGACCCATAAACTAGCACAAGGCTGCATCCTTAAGGGTAGATGGGAATAACTTCAACTTTTGGTCATCAGAGGCATAGCCATAGGTCCTATAGATAACAAAAAATTCAAACATAAAGGTATCATTATCCTCATAGGTTAAGAAATCGAAGTGTGGAAGGGCATTAGGAATGGTATTTTTCATTCTAGCCTCTCCATTAGTCTCTATGATAGGGAAAACCTCATTGTTCATGCTTTTAGCCATGGTTTGGGTAGGTGAAGCGGGTTCTTCTTCTTCCCTAATAGGTTCTTCAAAGATCTCAGGTTTCTCACTTAGAGGATCTTCTAACTCCCCTGTAGTCAGAGAGGGAAGTTGGTAGTGTCCAAAGAAGAGTGAATGTTGAATTCTTTAGGGTGTGGTGGTGTTTAGTAAGAAGTTTCCTTGAATATCTCTATTCCTACAAGGTCTGAAAGAAAACTTTCTCTTTTTCTTTTATGTTTCTTTTTCAAAACTGTATGCAAAACAGAAAACAATGCTAAAGCAGAAATAACATCTATCTAGACACCTCCCAGGCAATGTCGCCAAAAAGTGCGAACCTTGGTATTGCACCAAGAGTGGTACAACTCCCAAGGGATTCTCAATTCTATTTATCAACTTGGGGTTTGTACAATCTTCAAGGTGACAATGCTATATACACATTAGATGGGATTCTACTCATGCCACCCTAAACTAGGACATCTGATCAATAGCTCTCCAAGACCATTTTTCTTACTAGATTAGAAGGAAAAATAACTAATGAAGGTGTAATTTAGAAGCTACCTCTAATGATAAAAAGGAAAATCCTTTCTGAACTTCAACTTGTAAGTGTTATTAAATCAATTCATGAAAAGATAAGAGCTACACTACTTGCAGAAAGGGAACTATATTATCTTGCAATCAATCATCTAGCTAACAAATCTACTTGCAAAAAAGAAGCTAGCCTACCAAATCATAACTCATTATTCTATGCATCATCTATCTAGCTCACAGTTTCATATAAATCAATGTTTTATTTGTGCCAAATCTGTGATAAAGAAACTATTGCTATTCTATTTTGTGGTCAAGGAAAAGGATGGTTAGAGTGGCCTAAGTGCTACCCTTGATCATGGAGTCATAGTTGGAGGTCAACCTACTTCTAAGCTAAGTCAAAATTGCATCAAAGGTCAAAACATGTGGAGAAATAGGCTACTACATGTATGCTACATGAGGTTGCTACGGGTGACCTGTATTGCTACAAGAAGGCCTGTAATGCTACAGGAAGGTTGTCGAGAAGGTTTACGAGGTACGAATGATAGGCTCAAGGGATGGCAAGGTGGATGGAGGTTGAGTTAAATGGATGAAAGGTGGTCAACACCCCTAGCCATGTTCAAAGCCTTTGGAAGGCCTTATTTGCACTAGGAGATATGTTCGCAGTGATCTAGGAGGGTGATCTCAAGAACAGAACTCTGAAGACAAAATTTTGGATTCATAAAAGAGGGTGAAGAAGTCCAAGATGGAAGTGGCGAAAGGCCCCTTTCCTATAGATCCAAATAGACTTGCAACATCACATGCATATACCCTTTTATCATTGACAAAATGAAAAAACTAATAGTGGAAAAGATGAGTTGATTTTTAATGCCATCTAATATGTGTCAAAAAATCTGATCTAATCAATGAATCAACTCCTAAGATACAATGAGCACATGTAAGACAAGATAACTAACATAGATCTTCTTCCAAGAAATCATAAACATAGCATTTTTGGACTGTGATTGTAGATCATTCCATTCATGCTCCCATGGGAGAGATTAGATAGAGGTTGTAAACACAAGGTTTTGAGGCGTTATTTTCTAATAAGATACATAAAACTAATAAGAACTCTGAACTAAAAAGAAATACCAATACATAAGAGGGACCTAAGCCACTAGGGTTTGGCCCAAACCCAAGAGCTTCATCCCTCTAGAACTAACTTAATGATTAACCAATAACAAAATTCTCATTATCATTGCATCAATGTCAAATTGTTGGCTCAGGGGGTCCTAACCCAAGTTCAGAGTTAATTGCACCAACCATCAAAACCCTACACTAGTAGACCTTTCGGCAACAACCCATGTAGCGTAGGATGCAGTCTCACTTGAAGTAGTATGGGGGGATGCAAGAACCACGTTTCTGCATCCATAGACTAGTGTGATGTCTTCCAATGCCTTGGATCTACCTTTGCGAAGATCAATAACACTTAGGGAACATTACTGCAACTCTGTTAAAATAGCCTTCAGATCTTCGTGAAGGTCTCCAATCAGTCCTTGTGGACCTTTGACAGTTAATTTACCTACTTACGCACATCAAAAAGAAATCCTAGATTGGTGTTCTTGCAGATATACTTAAGCCATTGATAAACATAAGAGGAATCACCAGAGTGTTTGTGAAAGTATTTAAACATGAATTGCATACATTAATAAGACTTATTCAAGAGATTCGTATAGCATTCAATTAGTATTTCATAAAACAAGCCATTCATCAACGACATATAACATAAATAGACATGAACATAAATACTAAATAATTCTTCAGAAACTTGTCTTTATCGATCTTAATTCACAGCTTACAGACTCAAAAAGACCCTACGCACCCATCTACATGGGTCTACACACTCAAATGCATACTCTACCTAGGCCTCTGCGCACTCAGTTGTGGAGCCTTTCCTTCTCTGCCTAAGCATAGGAAGAAGAGCTTTCCTACCCTAGACTCTTTAATAGACCAAATTCCTTATCTCAGTTCTTTCTTAGTTCTGTCTTCTTCTCTTTTGCTAAGACTCACTATTTATAGATTTTTTTCATACAATGCAATGGTCCGCGGACCATGGCTGAATCTCAAAAACTGACTCAAAACTTATCCAAAAAAAGGGGCTCGTAATCATCTACGCACTTTGCATCTACAAATCACAGAGACTTTACATTATTTACAAAATTATACCAAAATTTGGGTTACCTTAACCCCAAACTAACCTAGGGACCCCATCCCAATGGGCGCCCAACACAAATATCGTGACTCAACCTCGATTCACTTTGTTGGCGTCGCAATGTTACTGCGAAGATCCTTTAGCTCCACTAGATCACTACAACTTCAGCATCGCTCTATGTTGCTGCCTGTTGAACCTCCTCGACCAATTTTTCAGTGGTTGTTCCTTCGATTGCTAGCCTCATCATCTATTGCATCTGTTGCAGTCCCTTAAGCTTATCTTGAATGGAGAGCATTATCTGATAAGCCTCATCCAACCAAGGCTGCAATCTGGCCTTTAGCAAGGCCTCTTTCTTCTGTGCTTCCTCTACCTGTGCCAGTAGTTGCTTTCCTTCCTGTAACTTGGTAAGGTTTTGCACTGGTGCTGAGGTGCGTGTAGTCACTCTGAGTTGATCATATTGGCACTACATCTCCCTTACCTCTATGTTTAATGTTTGTAGGTTTGAATCCTCTTACAAATTGGTCAACAACTCCATAGTCTGATCAAACACTGATCCGGATTTAAACAGGAACACAACAAATTACAGATATAACCCCACATATAGAGACACACCAAAAATTATGCTTCATTTCATTACTATAAAATAATGAAATGTGCTTACAAACAGAAATGGAAATAAACTAGCTAGGGCGATGGTAGCTTATCTCTGAGAAGAGATGTGGCAGCTACATGCCTTTGAACTGTATTACAATGAGGCTCAAAGGCCTATTTATTGTTGAGAAACAATGGAAAACCCTAAACATCCAAAAACCTAACCCTAGAAGATGAAACACCAAACTGTGGGCCCCATTTGGGTAAATTGGTACACCAACTTTCCGGGGTCGTAACTTTTGCATACGATCTCCATTTGACGCACACAATATCTTGTTAGAAATATCTATCCAAGAATTACAACTTTCGGAAGTAAAATTAGTCCATGGACCCATATTGCTCCCAATTTTCCCAAAAAATGTTGTTTAGGGCCTCAAAACAGCTCTGGAAGTTCAATACCCAAAAAAAAGCTAAAAATAGTAAATTGTGCTACAATTAAGGAAACTAAAAAGCTGAAGAAACAATGGTGGGGTTCCAAGTGGACTTGGTTGGTGGGCACCAATATCCACCTGGATCAAACAGTGTCACACACTCAGTGGCTATGGTATCCAAGGTAGCCATGCCCTCATTAATTGTGACTCCGCGTTGCTCCCGGACCTCAGGCAGAGTTGTGGGTTGCAAATTTAACTGCAACTCTGCAATCTTCATGTTGAACTTGAAAGTGACTCGTTGAAATTCTACTCTAGCCTCACACACCAACAACTAATTTTCTAACTTTGGCTTCAAGCTTTGCATCGTTTGGGATGTGAAGTTCAGGCATTGACTTACATGCCTCCTCTACTACTTACTCTAAACACGAACTATGCACCTGCAGTGCCTCCTTTTCCTTCAGAGCCTATGTCTTCTTAATTAATAGTTGTTGACTATTGATGTTGAACTCATTGACGGCAGTGAGTGCTCGCTATTCTCTGATCCTAAGCTCTTCCATGACCCCTTGATGTAATGCATGTAGGGACTCAAGTGACAATGCGACAAGGTTCAATCCCATGTTTTTGATGGTGTGAAGCACCTCACATTGTTCATTTGTCTTGGTGCAGAGTGACCCTTCAGGCAAAGGGAAGACTCTAGCGTCTTGTGGCCAGTCCATTTCCATGACTGTACTCTTTCCTCGAGCCAAACTGGCTTGCGTGCTGCTCACCTTCCCGACATCTTCCTGAATTCTGGTTGCTTGGAGTTGTAACTCATGTAGATCCTTTTGTATGTCCCCAAGCATCTGCATGTATTGCTGCTCGAACCGCTATAGCAATTCAGTTTTGGTGTCCCGAATTTTATCACTAATCTCATCTAGATCGCCCTCTGTTAATACCATGGGTTTCACCATGTTTTATCATATTTATGTTTCTTTCGTGTTCCACCTTTCTACTCCATGCCATCTCTTTTCAAAATTAAAGGGGTTCATTAGCCTTCATCACTATCATCACCTTGTCCTAAAAGGTCTTCCTCCTCTGTCTCTGGTGATGGTGACTTATCACCTTTTTGTGACTTGCGATGCTCTTTCTCTGCCTGCTCCTTAGCCATGCATTCTTGCTCTATGCGGGCTTTTTCTGTAGCTTCCTTCTTTCTTTGTTCTGCTAGGGAATGCACATCTTGCTTAACGACCTCCTTTCTTTCCTACACAGCATAAATTTCTGCACCCATGCTTGTTCCAACATCTGCTTCTGATAGGGCACACCACTCTATAGGCCACAACCCTACGACCCCCTGTACATCCATTTTTTACACCAAATAGGGGAACTAGTGCCTTTTCTACTTTGGATCCTTCTGTGTTTGGATGTAGACTCTATGGAAGTCAGCCTTGAATGCCACATAGGCTGACAGCCACATGAACAAGGTTGGGGACAACCTTGGATGCTGATTGATTGCCATATGGATATCTATTTCCACAAAAATCCAAAATATCTTTGTTTATGTAATTTGTGTGACATCCTTTGTAGACCATAAAGAGGCGAATTGCACTGCCTTTGGCAATCCTTCCTTGAGTAGAGGAAATTGGCTATCCTCCAGTAATCTCCATGCAATGAGCACAATTGATAGTAGCAAACAAGCATAGTGGAATGGATTGGTTTCCTCTTGGGCCTCATGGTAGTTCTCTAGGAACTCCTGACAAAGGTACCTGGCCTAATTAAACTGTACGCCTTTCGTCGACTGCGTAGCAAGTGAAACTATTGGGGTTGAAACTTCATCCAAGTGGCGTTTCTCATAACCTTCCCTGCTAAAATCTGGGAAGAAAATTGAACTATCTAGTCTGTTATGGAGAGAATGGAATACCCTCGCAACTTCTTGAGGAGGTCATAATCCTTCTTCATCTTGTCTGCAAGTTCTTTCTCCCTAGGCTTCCCTCCAAAATCCTTGGTAGGTTTTGCACCTTTGTAAGGTAGCTTTGTGATTCTGTGAATCAACATGTCTGTGATGGGGATAGGCTCTCCTAGACATAAGCACCCATCATGTACTAGTTTGAGGAGTTGGTGCACACACATCATATTAATGGTGCTACGGTGATAATGTGGCACCAACAACAGATTGAGCAACCCTGATTGCTCAACACCATGGACCCATTCCATCATCTCCAATGTTGTAACACACGTTTCTTCATTATGGACCTGTCGCATATATTTGTCCCTCACCAAATGTGGAAACTTATTGTGGTACATGAGGTCCTAATCCTCCATTTTTAACAATGGGATCCATGCAAGCCAAGGACCTATTATCACCCCAAGAAACTCTCCTAGATTATATCTCGGAGATGCTCGGGAACATTACAAACTCAACAAAAATGTTGAAAATGGATGAATGGAAGGAATGATGCATATTCAAGCCAGATAACCACTTCTACTATGATTAACTCCAGACATGGGTGAACACCCCCAGACTACAAGGCTTTAGACCACCAATTACTCATAGTTTGAGGATTAGGTGAACATGGAGAATATTGACCACACTAGCAGATGCATAGGACCTTGTGATGACCGGCTGCAACCAGTAAAGAGGTCTGCAAATCTATTTCCTAATGCCCAGACAGGATGACAGCTCTCTGGCACTAAATAAACAGAAACCTACATAACACGTTCAATGATACATACAAGATTTGAACACAGAGGTGGGATGACATCCCCTCTAATGCTAAATATCAAGAGCACATGAACAAATGTATGACATGCATAGCCTAGAACAGAATAGAAGTGGACAGTGAGCAATTAACATCAAAAGAAGCATGTATTAGCTGAAAATGAATACCAGACGCTGCAAGTGTCAAAGTAGTTACAGTCACCAGAAGTTGAACCTTACATCAAAACCAAAACTATCAACCCTCATCACATTATGCTTTTGGGTATATATAGAGTTTGATTACAAAAACGTTCTACTGTTCTATGCATTGAGGGGTCATAATGGACCACCAACCACATTAACTCTATCATATGGGTCTTTGCTACATTCTACATGATTTAATGAATTAATTTGACATTATTTGGTGTTCTGTTGTACTTCTCGAGTAGGTGGAGTAAAATATGGATGAAATTCCATGCCTGATGAATGTTTTAACTTCTCGAGGCTTTGTACCTTTTCGTCCTTCGGCCATGCTTCCTTGAATGCAGTAGTTGTGGATTAACTGCATAAGGTACTGGTAGTTGATTGCCATTGTCCTTCAGGTGCACGACATGAATAGAGTGTGTTGAATGCATGGTGGATATACGAGCGGGCGGAGAACAGATATCAGCCATTGGATCGTAGAGATAGACGACAAAGATCTCTTGGCATGGAGTATCGGGCAGAAGTTGAGGCAAAATGATTGCGAGCTGTCAGACCTTGTAGATGGACCGTGGAGATTGGCTTACAAGAACTATTGGGAGAAAACATAAACGGAAAATCGTGAGCCGTTGGATCTCGGGTAGGTAGATCCAACGGCTACCAGGTGGAGGATATACACGAGGATTAATAAGCGGGCAGGACAGATGCGCGGTAAGTGGTATTGCCTGCACCACCGTTAGAGGGTAGGTGGTAAACGCAAAACGGGTCACGATCATGTTCAGTAGAAGACGCATGGCAGATGGGACAGGGAAAAACCGTTTTCCCCGCGAGTTAATGCGCGAGCGGTTCATGGGATGGAGAAGAGCGTATGTCATTGGATCGGGCGACAAATGATCGGATGGCTAAAAATCGGTGCACGTATTTTTTGATTGATGTAACGGGAAAGGGCTCATAGACTATGCGTGCGATTATATGGGTAAAGTCACATTATGGAGCGTAAGTGCCCGGGGCTTAGGGGAAAGGAACTTATGCCTAGCAGTTAAGAAAACAAAGATAAAACAAGGATGGCGAGGGCTATTGGAATAGAAGAACAATGAAGGATAAGGAGAAAACAGATTGATGTGGGCTCCCTGCTTGCAAAAACACATAGCCAATCTAAAATTTGTTCCTCCAAACACCGAAGTACATAGCAGAGCTAACATTGACTCCTTCTGGGGATGAGATCCTTGCTGTGAGGTCTCAAGAATCTGCAGACCATTATCTTTCTAATGAAAACAAGTTAACAAAATTCCTAGTATTCCATTGGGCATGGAGTCTGTCTGAACCTACACTAAAGATGATAAAATAAAATATTTACAATTTGAAGGCCAAAGACCTTAAACAACATAAATTTTCAGGAAACACCCATTAACTGGGCCATCAAAAACTGCTTCCCCCCCCATACTTTGCAGTATGAAAGTATTGTTCCTTTGGACCTACGAAATAATGAAAGGGCCTGTCCAGAAAGCATCAAACTTCCCATGGTTGCCTTTTTTCTCTTTTAGTGCATCCCATTTCATAACCAAGGCTACAACCTAAAAATTATCTACCTTTGTCCTTTTGTCAAAAGCTTCCTTGATCTTTTTCTGATGTGCTACAACCTTTTCAACTAGCTGTTCTCTAATTTGATGTACCTCTACTAAATCTGTGATCCTCTTTGCCATGTCTTCTTCCTCATTCTGCTCTGATTGCAGGAACTTTGCCACAGGGAGAGTAAGCTGAATTGGAAATACTGCCTCTGTGCCATACACTATCTTGAATGGAGAGTTCCCAATGGATCTCTTAATGGTCACTCTGTCAGCCCGAAGTGCATATTTGAGCTTAGAATCCAAATTCTTTTTTTTGTCCTCCAACAGCTTCTTGATTATCCTTATCAGGATTTAGTTAGAGGATTCTGTTAGACCATTACCTTGAGGATAATATGAGGTGGAATGAACCAGTTTAATACCCATTGAATCACACATTTCCACCAATTGTTTTGCTCTGAAGGCTGCTGCATTGTCTGTAATTAATTTATGTGGACATCTAAATCTGGTAATGATCTTCTCTATCAAAAACTTCATGACCATACTATGATTAGCCTTCCTAGTAGGGATTGCTTCAATCCACTTAGTGAAATAATCAATGGCTACTAATATCCATCTGTGCTGGCCACTGGAATGTGGATTGATTTCACCAATAAAATCCAAGCCCCACTACTGAAAAAGTCCTTTTGCATGTATTGGTTTTAAGGGCAGGGACTTCAACTGTTGTTTTCCTTCAAATCTTTGGCACCTATCACAAGTTTTAACAAATGAAAATACATCAGAAAATAAGGAGGGCCAATAATACACAACCCTAAGGATTTTATGAGCTGTAGTCTTCCAATAATGGTGCCCTCCACACATGCTAGAATGAAATTGCTACATAACTTCTATTGATTGTTCTTTGTCCAGACACCTTAAAAGAATTCTAGATGGATCCCTCCAATAGAGCAGATTTCCATTAATGCAATATTTAGTTGCCCTAAGGTTAACCGTTATGGCTTGACTTTGAGTAAAGCTGGGGGGGATTTCTAGCTTCAGCAAGAACTTAATTATTGCAGAATACCAATTACAAGAAGCTAGATTTTCTACCACTGACTGCTTACTCTCTGGTTCAGCTACTTCCTCTTCTTCTGTTTGACCATTCTCTGCATTTGCAGTCATGAGATTTATGTCCAATGTTCTGCAATTTTCTTTGGCTAATAGTCTGGCAAGACCCTGACCTCTGACGAGCTTGGTGGGATTCAATTCTATATTGAATTCAATTAATTTTGAAATCCATTTAGCTTCCATCAGCATCAGGTTGTGTTAAGACATCTTTTATTGCAGCAGAGGGTACATATGCAATTGTCTTGGAATGCAGAATATAAACTCTGAAAGCTTTTAAAGACTTGATAAGAGCATAAGCCTGTTTCTCAATAATATCATATCTCAGCTTAGCATCCCTTAAGTTTTCGCTGAAAAATGCCACTGGATGCTCTAAGCCTTCTTCATTTTCTTGCAACAAAACTGCTGCCAGGGTGTCTTCAGAAGCAAACGAAAATATATGGCACTCCTTGCTGTAATCTAGACTAATTAAAGTAGGAGCTTGCATAATAGCTTTTTTAATGGAATCAAATGATTTTCTTGCTGCCTCAGTCCATTTGACTTCTGACCCCTTTCTCAACATGGAGGTAATATGCTTCACCAGTTCTGCGAAATTTGGGATAAACCTCCTTACAAAATTAATCTTTCCCAGAAAGGACTGGATATCTTTCTTTGATCTTGGGACAAACAAAGTTTGTATTGCCTTGAATCTTTCTGGGTCAATTCGGACACCTGCAGGAGAAACAATATGTCCTAACAACTTGCCCTCTTCTAAAGCAAATTGTGACTTTTTAGGATTGACTGAAATCCCAAACCTTATGCACTTCAAAAACACTTGCTTCAAATGTTGCAAATGGTCTTGATGGTTGCTGGAGTATACTGTTACATCATCAAGGTAGGTAAGGACAAATTTATCCTTCTCTCCCACAAATGCTATATCCATAGCTCTTTGAAAAGTGGCTCCAGCATTCTTCAGTCCAAAAGGAATCTTGGCATACATAAAAGTGCCCCAAGGAGTGGTGAATGTAGTCTTCTCTTGGTCATCTGGATGTACAACAATCTGATTAAAACCTGAAAGTCCATCCAAGAAAGACATCACTTTGGCCCTTGAGACCTTCTGCAACAAATGCTCCATCTTGGGCAGAGGATAGTTGTCTTTTTTAGAGCATTTGTTTAAGTTTCTGAAATCAACACACAGTCTGATTTCTCCACTTTTCTTCCTCACCACTACTAGGTTGGCTACCCATTTTGAATATCTGAGGGGAACTATGATTTTGGCAACCAGTAACTTTTTTATTTCTTTTTTAATCAAAGGGAGGAGCATAGGATTTATTGGTCTCAGCTTCTGTTTGAAATGTATGGTGTCTTTCTCTAAAGGGATTTTGTGCTGGATAATCTTCTTGTCATAAGTTTTCAGGTCACTATATTCCCAGGAAAAGACATCAACAAATTGCTTCATTAGATTACAGTATTCAGAACATTAGTTAGCAGATAGATGGCTGGACAGATTTATGTACCTCGACTATCCTGGATTTCCTATATCATGCTTATAGACTGCAGATTGATCTTCTTTTTGAGCAGCCTTGTAAGGGACATCATTCTAGTCAAACAATCTTTCTAAAGGAATTAGACCCTTAGGAATATGATTGCTGGGGAGCTGGACAATGTTATCTTTACTAATTTTATTCTAAGCTTAGATTGGGGGCTTTCTTGCAAGGCTTCATTCTCTTGGTCAATTTGCATTTCAGAGAATTCATTAATGACTTGCAAGAACCTATTCACTTCATCATCATCTTCAAAAACTTTCCAATGTTGGACATTATCAGGCAAGGATGGTTTATATTTCATTTGAACTTCATAAACAAGTCTGGGAGGCATAGGAGGGATAAACATGCTAGCAGACACAGCAAGAGAATCAACAAGTTGATTTTTGGCTCTAGGGATGTATGAGATACAAAAACTATCAAAGGAGTCTTTGAGTCTCCATACCTCATCTCTGTATGCTTTCAACCTTGGGTGCTTTACCTGAAATGTTTTCTTCACCTGTTGAATGATCAGATCAGCATCTCCAAACACCTTCATGTTCTTGATTCCCTTGTCTTTAGCTGCATTCAATCCCAACATCAGAGCCTCATATTCTGCTATATTGTTTGTGACTTGGAAGGCCAACTTAAAAGATAGTTGCGTGCTCTCTTGTTTTGGAGATACCAGCACCACTCCTGCCCTTGTAGTCTCCCTAGAACATGCTCCATCAAAGAACATTTCCCAAACATGACTTCCTTGCTCTTCCTCGACCTGAACTGTTGGTTTCTTAAGCTGCATCAAGGCCTTCTGAGATTCTTCTATTTGGAGAATACATGCTCCAAAATCAGTGTCCACAGCATAAATAGGATGATTAGAAGGACCCTTTTCATCACTGATGATGTATGCCGACTGTGTTTCTCTATATAATCTCCTGCTTTCTCCTCCAAACACTGGGACAGTGGCATAAGATAGATCATTCTGCAATGTCCCACCTAGTCTCTTAATCCATCCTCTGGACAACAGTATGCCAAACTTGGGAGGGACATCTGCTACCACAATGTCCATTATCATGCTCTTCATGGGCAGCTGAGTTATGATAATAGCTAAATCTTTGATCAGTCGTAAGCATTTTACTTTCCTTGAATCAAATGAGAATAAATCATGATAGGGTCTAGTGATATCAAGGCCTAACTCTTCCATGATGGCTTTTGGCATTAGATTGTGGCTAGCCCCTGTGTCTAGTAGGAAATTGTGGAGGATTTTGTCATGAATGGTCAAGGACACATAAAAAGATGGAGAATTATCATCAGTAGGTTTGGTCATTGGGCTAAGCACAACTGTAGGTCTATCATCTTGCAAATTGACAGAATCGATGGAGGCTTATGTGGCTTTCAGCTCAAGAGCTTCAAGAATAGGCTTTCTAAACATTTCACTCTTTAGAAGTTCTAACAGAGTCACAGATATTTTTAATTTCTGAACTTCTGCTTCAAAGCTGAAAGGGGAAGGGGACTTGTCAGGACCTTTTACCTCTTGAACTGGTGCTTTTAGGATAACTAGATCAGCTGCTGGTCTCTTCTGTCTAGTATTCTGTGACTCTGTTTGGACAACGGCTCTTTGGGCAAGATTCTCCTTGACATTATTTTCATTTGACCTCAGATTATATATTTGCTGTTCACCAGTCTACAGAACAGATTCTCTATCCCACCTTTGACTATCTTGTTGTTGCAACAAAGATTCTTCGTATTCAGCCAATGTCAAAAAGGCGGAACTGCCTTTATCTTCTATGCAATGTATTTCATCCTCATCTTCAAATTGTTCTTCCTCCATGACTACATTTTGAAAAGGAGCTTTAACTTTGTGTTCTTCATTTGGTTCTTTACCCCTCTGAATGATTTGTAAGTGCTCAGTTGCTCTTCTGTATGGATTTGACTTTCTAGGAGCAAATGTGTTTTGCTGCCTTGTTTTTCCTGAGTTTTGCTCAACCTTTAGCTTAGATATCTCAGTAGCCAATGACTCTATCATTCTAGTCATTTTATCTAATTTAGGCTCTGATGATGAAGCAGAGGAAGAAGAAGCCTCACCTCTCTACCTCCTTCTATCAGCATGACTTTTGAGCTTTTCTGCAGCCATGATATTAGATTCTACCTCTAGGGTTGCATTCTGCATTTCAGCTAGAGTGGCACATCTTCTTTCTCTCAACAGCAGGCAAAAATCAGAGTCAAAAGCGTTGGCATAAGTGAGTTTGGCAGAGGTGGGGGTAGGCTTTACTTAAGCTGGTATCTTACTATACATATGGTTAAATATTTCATTAAAATAAGGCAATGATTCCCCATTCTCCATTTTTAGGTTTCCAAACTCTGTATGGTAATATAGCAAGTCTTTTTTATCTCCCCAATGTTTCAGAAATACATCATATAATGCTTCAATGTCTATTATAAACCTAAGTGCCAATTTTCTGAACCACTTCCTAGCCTCTCCATCAAGGCTCTGAACAAATACTTTCATTCACACATCATCCTCACTGATATCTAGATTATCAGCATAACTGTAGAAAGACTCAAGCTGTTCTTCAATTGTTACTCCTTCTGTACCAATGAATTTTGGCATGTATTTCTGGTATTCTCCTGCAGGTATGGCATTCAAAGGAACAGGCAAGACCAAGGGTCCATACCTAGCAGCTATGATTCTTTTCATCTTCATGGGTGCTTGCTGGTCTACCATGGCTGGGATAGATGGAAGGATATTGGCAGATTGAATGGTAGGAAGCAATGAAATAGATGATAGGGACAAAGGAATATGATGGACTGTATGGGAGACCTTCTTTGGACTGAGATACAAAGGGGAACTAAATGAACAAGAAGCTTTATGAATCTCTGAAGGTATTTTTTCACTAACAATGCTAGGCTCTATATCTTCAAACGGTCTATTCTCAGCTATAGGACCCTCTTGCAGAGATACATAAGTCTTTTTAGGCTTACCTAATCCTAATGCTCCTTTTTGCGAGGTTTTCCTTTTCTTAGCACTCTTCTCAGTGTCAAGCGCTGGGTTAGCTGGTGATTTCTGAGGGTTTCTTTGTGTATGCCTCACAAACTAAGCCAGGACTATAATGTGGAGATGCCACTAGGTTGGTTCTCTAGTAGAGTCGCCAGATAGATGATTACAACCTGAAATGTGTCCAGACCTTGTCTATCATCAAAGCATGGAACTGTGTCATTCTCCTAGGGAAGCTGAGCTTCAATATCCTCTCCTTGGAAACGGCGCCAATTAATGTTATCACCCCAAGAAACTCTCCTAGGTTGTAATTTGGAGATACTCGAGAACATTACAAATTCAACTCATTGTTGCAAATGGATGAATGGAAGGAATGATGCTTGTTCAAGCCAGATAACTACTTCTACTATGCTTAACTCTAGACATGTGTGAACAACCCCAGACTACAAGGCTTTAGACCACCAATTACTCACAGTTCAGAGATTGGGTGAATATGGAGAATACTGACCACACCAGCAGATGCATAAGACCTTGTGATGGCCGGCTACAACCAGTAAAGAGGTCTGCAAATCTAGTTGCCTAATGTAGAGACAGGATGAGAGCTATCTGTCACTAGGTGAAAAGAAACCTAAATAACACATTCACTGATACATGAAATATTTTAACACAGAGGTAGGATGACAGCTCCTCTAATGCTAAAAATCAAGATTTCAGGGAAATTTCATATCAGGCATAGCCTAGAACAGAATAGAAATGGAAAGTGAGCAATTAACAGCAAAAGAAGCTTGTATTAGCTGAAAATGAAGACGAGACGCTGCAAGTATCAAAGTAGTTACAGTCTCCAGAAGTTGAACCTTGCATCAAAACAACAACCATCAACCCTGATTACATCTTGTTTTGGGGTATATATAGAGTTTCATTACAAAGGCACTCGGCCATTCTAAGTATGGAGGGGTCATAATTGACCACCAGCCGCTTTAACTGTCTGATGGAGTCTAAGTGCAATTGCTTGCTGTAGTGGATAAATTTGATCTTCTCACGTGCTCTGCTTTCCTCTCAGGTGGCTGGAGTATTGTGTGGGATGAAGTCCCATCACTGTTAAATGCATTTATTTGTTCGTGCCTGGTCCCTTTCCTTCTCAGCCATACTGTCTGATAAATGCGGTTGTTACAGAGAAATTGCTACTAGTACTGGTGAGCCGGTCGCCTTTGTCCTTCAAGTGCACAGAATGATCAGGGGGCATGGATTAAGTGGCGAATGGACGGATCGAGAGGATGGATGGTGAGGACGGCTTAACAGAAGGTATGGGGAGAGATGAGAGAGGAGTGATCGTGGGCCATTGGATCTCGGGCAAACAGATCCAACGTTTATCGAGCGGCGAAGGCGCATGGCGGCTATCAAGTGGGAACATGGGACCGGGTGGTAAGTGGTATTGCTCACTCCGGTGTTGAGGGTTGGGCGGTAAACGTACATTGGTATGCGATCCCACTCGGCGCATGACGCGTGGCAGTGGAGGAGCGGGAAAACCACCCTTCCATCATGCGTTAACACTCCAACACTTTGTGGTCGCAGGGAGAGCGGACGCCGTCTGATCGTGATGGGGGTGATCGGACGGTACGGAATCAATCGATCTAGTTTTTCGTTGGATGTGATGGGGAACCATTGGATTGGGGTGCTACAATTGATGGCCACAAATTAAAGGCGATGATGGGTTATAGAGGTGCGAGGTGATGCAAACATGGTTGTATGGGGGTTTAGGTTTAAGCACTCGGGCTTAGGAGCAAAAATTTTTTTTTTTTATAATATTTTCAACAACGAGCCCGGGAAATGGAGGTGAAAGGAGGATAAGTGGGGTGAAGGAGAGGGTAAGAATGACCGATATAGGCCTTCTTTGAGCAAAACCAAGGACCGAGCTTACTTTTGCTCCTTGAGTATCAACAATATGTAGTAGGGCTAATAGGTCCTCATCTTCTTCTTCAGTAGTCACATTATAGCATTCCAGCATGTGTTTCAGCTGAGTAGTCCAATCGGGTTGAATCAAATCCAAAGGATCCTATGGTATCCTAAAGATTGCTACTTTAACCTCTTGTAGCGTTTCATCAATACAGTCAAACTCGTCCTCGAAGATGAACGTCATTATGAACCCTTCACATAGAATATCCCATTCTCTTGTGCTATCACGGAGCTCTGTCTCCAAATACCAGTTCATCGGGATGACATCTAGGGTGTGACAAAACAAGTGCACCCATTCAGGTTGGGGCTTCGCTCCATAGGCCTTAGCCCATTTGGCTAAGTGTGCACATGGATCATCCTTCTCGTCATACTTGTCTATCACTCGTACCTTCAGCTTCCCAAAGTGTGTTCTCATCATCCTCCTACACTCACACCAATCATCAAAGCCACCCTTGTGTGTACCCCACCATCTCATGGGCGTAGCGCGCAGTGCCCAGTCCAGAGACTGGAAGTGCTGCTTATCTGGTACTTCCCTCTCAAATGCATTAAAAAATACATCCACATCATTCAAGCCATCATAAGTGGGTAGATTTATTACCTCTGATGACACACAGCACAACAACTAGGTCATCATGTTACATTTCAGCATTGTTACTTCATGTAACTGATTCTGTTAGCACTCTAATTCGTCGCTAGAGTCTGAGTTGCAGGAATTCTCGTGATCCCATGTAATTCGTCCATCCATTATCGGATTTGCCCAATCTTGGTCTCGCGCTGTTATTTTATATATGCATTCCAAATCATCATCACTTTCGTAATTGCGGGCTGGTTGAGTATAGCACGATCCTTCAGCAGGATCTAGGGGTATTATTACGCGAAGCGATTTCTTTTCAAATATTATCTATCACTTCTTTAGTTTGATTACCCTGTTCATGTCAGTAGCCCAATCAATGCCAAGGAATGTAGGGTAGGGGTTGCTATCATCCACAATTTTTATTACTTCAAAATCAGCCAATGTGCTTGTGCCTTTAATATCTATAGTTACTCCTCGCAACTATCCCATGGGGATGATATTCTACTGATTTTCCATCCTTAGCTGAATCGAAGACCACTATAATGAGGGTCTCCCCATCAGCTCCCAAGTCTGCTCACATTTCATACTCTCCTATCTGTGTGGTGAGTCTCATTTCTCGTCCTATTATTACATTATGCTTACCGATCTTTCGTACCATGCATGGTTCACCTAGAGTGTTTCCGACACATCTATTTATAAGTTCATGTAACCCCTTCACAGCCTTGCTATTGTGTAGCAGCTTCACGTAGGTCTCTGGAAAGGTCATAAGCATAGAAGGGTCCATTTCTTGAATAGGTTTATCCCAGCTCCTTGAGGTAGAGGCCTCAGCAAAGCTCTTCTTTGCTTCCATGAACGTTTCGCGTGCGTGCTCCAAATCAAATGCAGCCTCCTTTTCTGGAGCTTTGCGAACCCATGCATTGTCTTAGGTTGTTTCCCCTTATTGTTGCCCATTGAAATTCCACTTCAGAGCACTATATTCACATTTGGATCCTCTTGATAAGGCTCAGCCCTCATCATCTACAGGTTTTGAGTCGGCCGTGGTGGTAGCACCCCTTTGTCACCTATCCTTGCTATCAGTGTAGGACAATCCTCTATCTCATGATCAATCTGAGTACAATATTTGCATGATGGATGCATATGGTTAGTGCATTCACGGGCATAGTCTCTAGGTCCTCCACAATTGTAACATATTAGCTATCCCCGACCTCTGGCAGGTCCTCCTCCACCTTGGCCTTGCCCGCACCCCTAAAAGCCTGTCCACGTCATCCCAGCGCTCTGTTCAAGAGGCCCCATTTCTGCCTGAACTCTACATGTAGGTGTTTTGTCCATCATCAATTCATAACTTTGGCAGTTGCACTCATTGTGCCCTACCAACCTACAGAAGTTCCAGAATAGTTGTTGTGGTGTTTGTACAAACTTCTGCAGCAAATGAGAATTATCAGTCATATGTTTCCCTACTACCTGACATATAGCACACCATAATGCAGGCCCCACATTTCAAGGCAAAGGTTTTGCAACTACAGATGGATCTGCTAAACCCCCAGATTCAGATCTTGCATTAGTGTTTCATGCAATCTTATTGCAATCTCCAAGGCCTCTGCCTAGGTCGTAATATTTTGTTGTGACAATGCAACCCTTAGGTGAGTTAGGAGTGAAGCCATGAACCACTTGTGGTGTTTCCCATCTGTTAAGTTCATATTAGCTTCGTGGATTTTACACTTCAATCTCTGATCCAACTCCCAAGGTGTCTCACCTGGTTTCATCATGATTTCCTTGAATCCCACAATCGACTACACCTCATATTTAGGCCTACTGAACTCTTTATTCATCGTTGTTTGGATCTCTGCCAACCCAATGTTTGGGTTATCGTTAGAGTACTTGATGTACCAAGTTAGTGCGCGATCCCGCAAAGCACTAACCAATGTTTCCTTCTTCATGTGATTGTCAGTGATGCCCTGAGCTTCGCATACAACTTTTACGATGAACCAGAACTAGTCTGGGTCCTCATTTCCCAAGCCCTTA
Organism: Pinus taeda; assembly: GCA_000404065.3. NCBI lineage: Eukaryota > Viridiplantae > Streptophyta > Pinopsida > Pinales > Pinaceae > Pinus > Pinus taeda. Next base: position 83,476 of record APFE030144629.1, on the reverse strand, counting down.
AACAATGGCAGCTTCACAGAATTCACCATGTTGAACTAGGGTGGAGGTGGTGGTGGTGGTGTGGGTGAAGTCACAAGTGAGGGTGATGAAGGTGGAGGTGGTGTGGGTGGAGGTGGTAGTAGTGGGAACCCTTGTTTTATCAACTAAACTACACTTCGTGGAGAAGCCTGCGCTACTCCCTCTTCATCACTCAAAGGAGGTGAAATCAATGGGCCATATTCAGGACCCTTTCTTCCTTCATTCCTGTAAGTATTTCCACTTCACGTAGCTTTGAACATAAAGGTATTTGCATAACCCATTTTTCGCACAATAACATCTTAATCCAAGTATTTAAAGCTTCAAGTACTTACCTCGCGAACATTTGAAAAAGAGTCACTCTACCTCATTGTAATTGACTGAGGTATCGACCATGAATTTTGTTACAAACCCTCCTATGATACGATCGAGCCAATGATTGATAGCACAGGTGATCTTATCCTCAGAGGCTTCCAATCTCTATACTAACTATGGGGTCTAGACAATAGGAAAGTCAAGCCTCCACCTTCCTTGGTTATTTGCTAGCTTTGCGATCCACTCATATAACTCAACTGGAAAGAAAGAGAAAAATATCTCATGGATTTCTATATATAGGTATCTGTCTAGCCATTGTTCCTTTGTTAGCCATGGATTTTTGTTCTCATGTGCTGCGAATTCGTGGATCTTCCTATCCAACCAGTGTTCAATCTCTTTCTTAGTTGGATTCCAGCGATTCGACATCACACATCTATCATGCATATTCTAGTCCTGACAACGGAACCATTTGTTGGCTTTGTGGGCCCTGACCCAGGTTCAATGTTAGTCAGCCAAACAAATCCCTACACTACTAGCCCTTTCAGCATCAGCCCACGGAGCGTGAACCGAAGTCTCACCCGAAGCAGTATGTGGGGGTGCTGGAACCAAGTTTCCACACCCTAAGATGGTCATGGTGTTGGTTTATACCCCCTGCCCCTACTTTCATTCAGGTCGCTAAGCCTTAGGGCTCTATCAATCTACCCTTTATTTTTCCCTTCAGTACCTCCATGAAGGTGTATGATTTACCTTCGCGTAGCCCTAACCCGCAGTTCAGGTACTTTCGCGTAGCTATGACAATGTATTGTATAGGCTCCCAAGTTATCTCATGTGTTTTACTTATCTTACCAATCAATTACAATTAGTGTCGTGTAAAATGATATCTTTACTTGCGTTCAATCAACAGATATAACCACATACATTTGCGCATCAAATAAACATGGTAAGATAAACCCATATCACAATATAATCAAATGCATTAACAGAGACTAAATACACAATAATTGCAGAATACTTCTTTTTATTGATATCTTCCAGTTTAATACATACTCTATCCACCCTGTGCACACAGCTGCAGGGGTCCGTACACTCAGCTGCGGACTTCCACCCTAGGCCTCTGTGCACTCAGCTACAGAGCTTCTACCTACACTAAGACCCGAAAACACTTATACTTCTCTACCAACACTTACAAAGCTTAATTGACTCTTCCCCTCTAGAGGGAGCTTACTTAGCTCTATTTTATATAATCCCATGGTCTGCGGACCATGGGTAGATCTTTACAGCTAACTTGGCACTTTACAAAATAAGGGCGGACAACCCTTTATGACTCTTGACACCTTCGCGCTCTACGAACACAAAATGCGGAGACTTTACAACAAATACACAGCCACAATACTATAAACCAAGGGTTTCCTTCTAAGGAAAAGAAACCCTAAATTAACATAATTTCTATTGTCAGATCATATGCTTAATTAATGGCCCACATTGACTACGAAATTACAATATTTTACAAGGCAATTTTTCATCTATTTTTAGCTTTGGGGGTGTTGCCCCCGAACCTCCATGAAGGACCCCCCTGATAGTTATCATACAGGCGACATTTCTGCCCTATTTAGGAATTAGGTTCCAATGTGACTGAGACCTATGAATCAAGAAGATAATCAAGCTCCATATCCAACAATCTCCCACTTGCAGACTAATTATATAATCTCTATTGTTCTTCACTTGATGGAAAATGAATCCACTTGGACCTGGTTTTCTCTCATCTTCACCATCATACTTGAAGACCAATTGAAACTAAGGATAATCTTAGTTTTTCCCTCGTTACAACTTTTGTTAACATATATGTAGGATTCTGGCTAGTGTGTATCTTTTCCAGCTTCAACTGTCCATCTTCCAACACTGACTATATGAAATGGTACTTGAGTTGTATATGTTTTGTCTTAGAATGAAAAGTTGAGTTCTTTGCAAGACGAATGGCACTCTAGTTGTCACTATATAACCTTCCCATCTCATTCTTCTTTCCCAGTTCATCCATAAACTTTTGTAACCAAATCATTTCTTTACTAGCCTCTATAATAGAAACATACTTTGCTTCCTTTGTTGAAAGTGCAACAATGTTTTGCAAATTTGAAACCCAACTAACAGTTGTTCCACCTACAGTAAACACATACCTTGTGGTGCTCCTCCTGTTATCTCTATTACCTACCATGTCTACATCAACATATCCCCGTAGAGAAATGTTTGAACCACCAAAGCATAATGTTTGATTTATGGTACCCCTCAAATACCTGACAATCCACTTCACTTCCATCCAATGCTCTTTTCCTGGATTTTTCATATACTTTCTTAAAACTGCCACTGCATGTGCGATATCAGGCCTTGTGCAGACCATTTCATACATTAAGCTTCCAATTGTTGATGCATATGGAACTTTACACATATAATTCATCTCTTCCTGGGTCTTGGGATAGATCTCCTTACTTAATTTGAAATGGCTATCCAAAGGTGCACTAAACGGCTTTTCATTCTGCATATTATATATTTCCAATGCCTTTTCTATGTACTTGCTCTGAGACAATGTTTTTTGCAATTTTTCTATATCTAGTTATTCTCATACCAAGGATTTGTTTTGTAGCACCCAAATCCTTGATTGCAGATGAATTTTCCAATTTTATTTTGAGCACATTTATTTCCTGCATGTTAGACTCTGTAACAAGTATGTCATCTACATACAATAGCAATATAATATAAGTTCCATAATTTTTCTTTTTAAGATAAACACAATGGTCAGAGTGACATCTAATATAACCTTGTTTGGACATAAACCTGTTAAGTTTTAAATACCACTACCTTGGAGCTTGTTTTAAGCCATACAAGCTCTTGTTCACTTTGCAAACTAACTTCTCCTTTGCTTTGACCTCATACCCTTATGGTTGTTGCATATATATTTCTTCCTCCAAATCCCCATGGAGAAAGGTTGTCTTTACAACTACTTGCTCAAGATGAAAATCTTCTATTGCCACTAGACTTAAAATAGTTCTAATTGAAGACATTTTAACAACAATAGAAAAAAAATCATCAAATTATATATCTTTCTTTTGTGCAAACCCCTTCACCACAAGTCTAGCCTTATACCTCTATTAACCTCCATCTTCTTCCTTCAACTTGTAAACCCATTTATTCTACAATGTTGTTTTACCTGCAAGAAACTTGACTAAGTCACAAATCTAGTTATGCATCAAGGGTTCCATCTCTTCTTCCATGGCTTGCTACCACTTCTTCCTGGTTTTTACTTGCATTTATTCTTTATATATGTTCGGTTCACCAGAATCAGTCAACAATACATAATATAATGAATGAGAATAAGGGGTCTACTTATCCTAGTAGATCTTATAACACCACTTTCAGGTGTTTGAGGTGTATGTTGTTTATGTGGTGGTTTTTGTTGATGTGGTTGTTGATTATTATGATTTATAGGCACCTTTACTTTTTTTGTGATCTCATCAAGTACTATGTATTCTTTATTTTCCTTTTCATGTTTCTTTTCCTGCATCTAATCCTTATACAAAGCCTTTTCTTTGAATATGACATCTCTGCTCCTAATGATTTTGTGATTTTCATAATCATATAAGCAACAACCAAAATCATTTACACCATATAAAATAAAAGTACATTTATTTGATTTTGCCTCAATATTTGTTCTATTTTCTTTACTGATGTGGACAAAGGCTTCACAAATGAAAGTCTTTAAAAATGAGTAGTTTACCTTTTTACCTATACATGCCTCCTCTGGAATACCACCTTCCAAGGAAATTGAGGGCCTACTGTTTATTAGATAAACAAAAGTATCTACAACATCTACCCAAAATTGTAAGTGAAATATTGCATTCAATCTCATGCACCTTGCATGCTCCATGGTTGTCTTGTTCATCCTTTCTAGCACGCCATTTTCATGTGGCATTCCTGGAACTGTCTTCTCTCTGTGAATTCCATGCACTGAACAATAGTTATCAAACTCTTTGTTGCAGTATTCACCTCCATTATCTAATTTGAGAAATTTCAACTTCTTTCCTGTCTCATTCTCAACCAAAGTTTTCCATTTCTTGAAAGTATCAAATACATCATATTTATTTTGAATACAATAAATTCAAGTTTTCCTAGTTGCAACATCAATAAAAGTAACATAATAGCAAGAGCCACCGAGAGATGATACCTGAGCAGTTCCCCATACATCTATATGCACAGGCTCTAGTTTTTCTCTCTTCTTTTCTTTCCCAACTCTGATAGATCTTACACTCTTTTGGTTTCCATAAACACAATTCTCACAGAAATCAAAATCTACATGCTTCAAACCCAGCAACAAATTTCTTGAGTGAATAATCTGCATCCCCTTCTCACTCATGTGTTTGAGCCTATAATTATACAATGTCGTATCTACTCCTTCAGAGGTTAAATAATTAATAGAATTATAAATACCATTGCATAAATACAATGTGCCAACCTTTTCTCCTTTTCTATTACCAAGGCTCCTTTAGTGACCTTCTAGGTTTTACCTATAAAAGTAGTTACATAGCCTTCACCACCTAACTACCCTATTGAAATTAGAATTTTCTTCATATTTGTAACATGCCTTACCTCCTTTAACATCCATTGGTTTCCATTATTTTGTTTTATAAAAACCTTATCCATTCCAATGATTTTACAAGGTTTAGCATCACCCAAATGAACCTATCCCAAATCTCCTTGAACATAGTCATGAAAATGTTTCCTATCAGGTATGGCAATTAATGAGGCCCCTGAATCTACCACCTAGGAATCAATAATATTCTCTAATGAAAGAATCAAATCATCTTGAAACAGATCACCTATCACATTCACTTCATGATTTTTCTCTTGTTTTCCATCTCCTTCTTTTCCCTTTTGTGATTTGCAGTCTTTCTTTAGGTGTCCTTTCATCCCGCATTTCTAGCATGCTATCCCTAATATAGATTTTGATTTTTCGATTCTTGACTTACTGTGATTTCTTAGGCTCCTTCCTCTTTCCATTTTTCTTCCCCTAGTCTATGTAGTCAAAGGATTACCCGATGTCTCATCAGAGCTTTTGCATCGCATTTCCTCACTAAGGATGGCACCAACAACATCATCAAACTCTAAAGACTAGATCCAGAGATAGAGTTACTAATAGCCATAACTAAGCCATTCCATATTTCTGGAAATGAGAACAAAAATTAACATAGCCCTAACTTCATCATCAAAATTTACCCCTATAGAACTTAATTGACTCGTAACCGTGTTAGATTCATTTAAATGATCAACAACAAATCCACATTTTGACATGTTCATATTAAATAGGCACTTCATAAGAAATAGCTTATTAAAGGCTGAGGGTTTTTCATATAGTTTGGCCAATGTTTTCATTAAACCTTCTGTTGTCATTTTTTTTAACTTTTGAAAGCCACTAATGCTGCCAGACACAACATATTGTTCCTAGTGCCTTTCTGTCGAGAAGATCCCATTCTTCATATGTCATACTCATTGAATTTTTTGATTTTTCACTTAATGATAGTTACATACCTTTCTAATACAGATAAGCTTCCATATGCATCTTTCACATATGATAGTTTTGGCCATTAAATTTCTAGACCCTAAACCTACCATATTGCTCCATTGCTCCCACTTGAACCAGGAACCCTTCTCTCATGTGATTTTATCATCCAAATACACCTTCGTCTCTGATACTTATTTTTATAAAATAATTAACGGAGCAATGAAACACATAAAATATTGCTTAAACAAATATACATAAATGCATAAAACAAGAGAGACACATATATATGAGGTTCAACCAATTTGGGCTACATCCACGTAAAAAAAACCAGTCCTTCCTTTTATATTATCTAGAAAAATGAAGAGATACAACCTACAACAGATCCATTGTAATTTCCTCTTCACTCTCACACAACCTCCTCTCTCTCACTCAAAATAATAATACACAGTCGCAATACAATTCCCTCATATAAATAAAGGGTTGCCTTCTAGGGAAAAAAACCCTAAATTAGCATAACTTCTACCATCATATCATCTGCCTAATGAATGGCCCAGATTGACTATGAAATTACAATATTTTACAAGGCCATTTTTCATCTATTTTTAGCTTTGGGGGCACTGCCCCCAAACCCTTGCCAGGGACCACCCTAATGGTTGTCATACGGGTGGATTTTCTACCCCGTTTAGGAACTAACACGGTTGATACCTATGAATCAAGAAGATAATCAGGCTCCACACCCAACACTTTTAATACCTAAATATTTGTTTAGTTAATTTTCTAAAAATAATTATGAAACCCCCTTTTCATGGACCTACTGTTATCTACCCATGATAAATCCCATCCAGTCCAAGTGTCGGACTTTAATGCTCTGATACCACCTATAAAAACACACCACCTATGCCAATGGGGTGGCTACTAATAAATTCAATCTTTCTTATTCCGTTAAAAAAATGGGATTAAATTTTTCTTTTTCTTTTTTTGTCTCCTGACCTCCTCTTCCTTTTTGAGGATTTGAATTGATTTAATTAAGTTTATGGCTTCTCCTTTTTATACTTGAGCACAAGACTTAGATCTCAATAGCTTCATTTTATTTATTTATAAATAGCTTTGCCACTTTGAATATACATATACATATATATATATATATATATATATGTATATATATATATATATACACACCACATACCCATATTCAACAAGTCCCACCCATACATACATTAATCCCTGGGACCACTAATAATTCACCATGTTTCCCCACTCTAGTGGTCCCCACCATCACATAAAAGGCGTGCAATTTTCGGGTGAATCTCCACATGCTTGAAAAACGAAGTCGTCATAAGAAACTTTGACAAGGTAAAGTGCATGATGTCTATGAGGAGGTCACCCCTTGGAATGGGCGGAAAAAAAAAATCTTTGATCGGCATATCAAAAAATCATATTCACTCTAACACCCTCCTTTGCCTTTTCTAAAACCACTGTATGGGGTGTCAGAAGAGGCAGTGTCAGGTTTTCAAAAACCACTTGCACATTTCACTGACGTGCACATGACAACAAGCTAGGGTCCACTCCTCTAGCCTCCTCCCTGGTATTGGCTCGCCATGTCATCCTAGTGCTTCATCCCGGTGCTCTCCATGCCTATTTCCCTTTGTACCTCAGGGGTGGGACCTTTGGGACACGTTGTCCTGGTCCCTTCACCTCAGTGACTCTCCTTTTCCACTCCTCTTGCACCTCTAGGACACGGCATCCCAATCCTCTCAACCAGCACTCTTATAGCATGCACCTCTTAGGCTTCTGGAGATGAACCTTTGGGACACATCATCCCAATCCCTACCATCCTGATGTTATTCCATGAAAACCCTTCCTGTACCTCTGGGATGGGCCCTCCGAGACATGTAATCCCAGTCCCTGTCATCCTGTTAAGAAGTGGCTTCCATTAAGGAATAAAAATACCAGTAAGGTATTTCCAACGCACTTTGTCCCTGGCTCTGATAAGGATTTCATTGTAGGCTTTTACAATGGCCATTATGGAGATGGAACCTCCATCCCAGTTAAGGGAACCAAACCAAAGCTGACATGACACAAGGCTCCTGCGACTCGATAGCATCTTCGTATGAGATCATGAATGGGATAAAATGAGTACAAACGAACTAGTTTGGAATCATTACACTTCAACAATGCATGCATTTTCATTGGTCCGCCTATAATTTTGTAGGCTACTCATCTGCATCCACATAGTCAATAGGTAAACATACCACGCCTGGGTTATGACAATATCACCCATAGTGCCATGAATCAACACTAGGGCCTGATTCGTATATATATATATATATATATATATATATATACATATATATACTCACGGTAACCATCGTTCATAGGTGCACATTAATAGATGCCATTAAAACAAGGTATTTTTCTTTTCAGATTATTACTGTAAATTATGCACATTTCAAGAAATCAATGCAACTTAAATTTAATAGTCAAAGCATATCCAAATACATCCATTGGTATAGGACGCATGCACAGGAACTTATCCTGGATTGAAAATAGAAGTATGGGCAATTGATTATGGGACAAGGACTCTCCACCCAACCATAGACAGTTGCAACCAATCCTCACTTGTAGCTTTCAACCCTAAGCCAAATTCCAAAGTCTAAGTGTTTCTACTTTGCTATCAAACATGGGTAATATAAGAATCAAGAACCAAAGATTTTTTCATCTCTTTCTACAACTGAGTTGTAGCACAACTAGTGAACTAAAGTATTATGGTTCCACCTAGTTGCATGGATTCCAAAACTGAAAACCGAATGAATTAAAATATAGAGAGTCTTCAGAAAACATCTAGGAATCTCCCAAGAGTAATTCCTCCACCCAAGCCCTCAAGAAGTTATGGGAAATTCCATCTCCAACCTTTGGGTAATGGGGACTTTAGAGGCAATTTCTCCTCTCCTGAATGTTTCCTTTCAGACACATGCTAACTAGAAAACTCGTCACCTCCTTCTTTGATCTCCTCCTTCCCTCTTGTTGAATGAAGAATGAAGAATTGAATACCCTCTCCTTTCCCTTACCTTCTCTTTTCTCTCCTGCGAAATGATTTATTTCCATTGTCCTTGATGCCAACATAGTCAAATCTTCATAAATCTTGTCCTTTTTGCCTTGTAATTTTTTCCCAAAGCAGCACGGCCTTTGTCCTTCTCTTTTAGTGAAATTTTATTCAAGAACCAAGTCATTTAAGGCTCAGCAACCAACCTTTAATGACTGTCAAAAGTAGTTCAGATTTCTTGCTATAAGGAAACCTTGAACATCCCAAGAAAGTTACCTCCTCATATTTGGAATCCATGTCCTTTTGGCCATTTTTTTTTAATTCAATTATGTGATGTAATGACATGGAAAAATCAATCTAATTTTGGGTTAGGTTGTTACATAACATTTTAAATTTTTTTTTTAAGGCATTTTAATTAAATTTAACACACATACACACACACACACACACACACACACATATATATATTATTAAAAGTTTTTTAGTTTTAAATCTAAAAGTTTTAATTAGTTTGTATTTTGTTATTTAAATTTTAATTATTTAGTCATGTGTCTTGGATAGATGTGATTGGGTTTTTCTTAAGGCACTCCTAGATGTTAAGTCATTTGTTCAAATTCTCACCCTATTCAGGCATAATACTTGGAACCTATGGCCATGATGTTCCTCATCGTTGCCAAACTTACAAAAAAAAAAAAAATATTTAATTTTTTTATTTCGAAAATACTCTCTCTCTCTCTCTCTCTCTCTCTATAATATATATATATTATATTATATATATATATATAACTAAAAAAACGATTGAAAACTAGTTAACGTGATATTTCTATGTGGTTTTCCCTCTAAAATATGATATTAAAAAAAAATATTTTTTCAACAAAAAACAACATATTTTCCCAAATTCCTCTTTAAATGGTCAAAACAAAAAGAAAATTAACCTTTTAAATGTGAAAATGTGAAAATATATCATTTTCCCAAATTCCCCTTTAAATGGTCAAAATAAAAAGAAAATTAACCTTTTAAATGTGAAACTATATCGTTATGTAAATCACTCCAAGCTTTTTAACAACTGTTCAAGAAGATTTGATGTAAAAAATGAAAGTTATTTTATAGCGAAGATTGTGGCATTACTTTAACATTTTTTTGAATGTGGGATCAAAATTAAAATTAAGAAAAATAATAATAGTTAATATTTTAGTTTAATTAGCTTGGTTAAATATGGAAATAAAACAAAATATAAATAATAAAATTAACTTAATTACTTAGTAATTGTAAATAATTTAAGTAAAAGATTATTTATTTTCGAAGAAAGTATTAAAAGAAAATCTGAATAGAAAGAAGGGTCAAAATTTTTCAAGACAAAATTTTAGCAGAATGTTTTCAAATAATTTTTGGAGAGACATATTTCAAACTAAATTTTTGGAGGGAAATTTTTCAGCTAAAATTTTTGGGGGGAACTTTGGAGTGATTTTTTTCAAATGAAATTTTTGGGGGGGAACTTTGGAGGGAATCTTTCATTTTCTAAGTTATAAAGTGTCACTGGTAGAGAGTGCATTTATATCATTCAACATCATATGTGAAGGGTCATGGATTCTTTTGGTAGTGATGTTTCTCTTTTTCCCACATAAACATCTTCCTCACGTAACAACTCTACTCATATTGATGAATATAACATAAATTATTTCACTATGAATAGAGAGTCAAATTTTCCACTTAGTCCTAATCTTAGGATTATGAGAGTACCATTGATGAAGGAGAAGATGGAGAATTTCCTCCAAATTGTAATTTTATAGGCACATATGAAGATAATGCATTTTATCAGAGTCAAGATTTAAAAGGTGCTCATGCTGATGATGAATTTCCTCTAAGTGAGGATTTCAAAGGCACAAGTAAGGATGGTGAATGATTTCCTTCAACCGGTGATTTAAAAGGCAAAAATGATGATGGTGAATTTCCTTCAATTGGAGATTTCAAAACCACGGATGAGGATGGTGATGGATTTTCTCCAACCAATGATTTGAAAGGAACAAACGACAATTATGAATTTCCTCCAAGTGAGGATTTCAGAAGTACAGATGATGATGGTGAAGAATTTCATTTGAGCAAGGACTTCAATGGAAGAAATGAGGATGGTGAAGAATTTTCCTTGAGCAAGGATTTCAAAAACTCTAATGATGATGATGATGTATTTCCTCTGAGTGAGGATTAACAAAGCACGGATGATGATGGTGAAGGATTTCCTCTATGTGGGGACTTCAACATAAGAAATGAGGATGGTGAGAAATTTGCTCTGAGAGAGGATTTCAAAAGCACCGATGATGATGATGGATTTCCTCCAAGCAAGGATTTCAAAAGCATGGATGAATATGTTGAAGGATTTCCTCCGAACAAGGATTTCGAAGGCACAAATGATGATCATGAATTTCCTCCAAGCGAGTATTTCAAAAGCACGGATGATGATGGTGAAGGATTTCCTCCAAGTGAGGATTTAAATGGAAGAAATGAGGATGGTGAAGAATTCTCCCCTAATGAGGATTTAAAAAGCACCGATGATGATGATGATGATGATGATGATGGATTTCCTCTAAGCAAGGATTACAAAAGCACAGATGATGATGATGAAGGATTTCAACACAAGAAATGAGGATGGCGAGTAATTTCCTTCGAGTGAGGATTTCGAAAGCATCAATGATTGTGATGGATTTCCTCTGAGTGAGGATTACAAAAGCATTGATGATGGTGGTGAAGGATTTCCTCCTAGTGAGGATTTCAACCAAATAAATGAGGATGGTGAAGAATTTCCTCCGATCGGAGACCTCTTTGACCTAAAGAGGTTTGTTTTTCTCTAGGAAGGTCTCAAGATGAGGTTGATCTATGGTTTGCTTGGAAGATGCAAAGCTAAAATTATAGGATCGTAGTTGCAGATTGAGTAGCAGCATCAAAGCTGGCAGGTTGAAGTTGTAAGGTGTAGCAGTTTGGTGTAGATTCAAAGAAGCACTTGAAGAAGGGTTGAACTGGTATTGGGAGAAGGAATTGGTCTATGGATTGGGCCTTTGTATCTTATTTGAAGCAGATTTTAAGAAGTGAATATTTTTCAGGTTTTCCCCCTTGAGGGGTTTTGCCCTAGCTGAGAGCCTATATCTATGTCCTTTATTGTTGATGTTGTTATTAATATTGTTTTATTAAAATATCTAACTAAAGAAAAAATAATGTAATAAATATTCACATGAAAATATCAAGGTTAAATAAAAATAAGAATAATAAGTTTCCACTTTACAATTTTCTAATGGAAGAAATGTGGATGGTGAAGAATTTTCTACAAGTGAGGACTACAAAAGCATTGATGACAATGATGGATTTCTTTCAAGTGAGGGATACTAAAGCACAAATGATGATGGTCAGGGATTTCCTCAGATTGAGGATCTCAATGGAAGAGGTAAGGATGGTGAGGAATTTCCTCTAAGCAAGGATTTAAAAATCACAAATGAAGAAGAATTTTTCTCCAAATGAGGATTTCAAAAGCACAGATGATGATCGTGAAGAATTTCCTACAAATGAGGATGGTTATCAATATTTTTCAAGCAATGATGGTGATGAATTTCCTAACTATGTTCAGAATGATCATCGTGAGGATAATATTCCTCCTAATGATGATGACAATGCTTATAGAGAGTATAATGACATGATAGAGACATTCAAATAAAATATTGTATCTAGGAGTAGGACAAGACCTTTTCATATCAATCCAATATATTCCAATTATACAAGGTATAGGACAAAATATCAAACAAGAAGTAGTTCTATCAGCGATCTGATTTCAAGTGAATGTTGTCAAAATGATTCCTTGAAACATATGGATTTCAAGTTTGCATTGAAGAAAAGGTAGAGATATTTGTCATTGAATAAAATCATAACAAATTCATATTTAGTGGGGTGCATGTAATCTACATTGGAAGGTTATGGTTATCATATTGGGAATTGATTTCTCTATAGAAATTCTTTCAAATTATTCCATTCAATTGGTATTTTTCATCGACCAAGAATCCAAACAATATTGGAAAAAAATCCTACATTTTATTCAAAATTACATTATAGACAAGAGATTGGGCCATTAGAAAATACTGCAATGTCATGGACGCAAGGCTTATTTTCAAAGCATGCAGAGTGTATGCCAAATAAATACACAATACATATTCTAAATATTTTCTCAAGATGATAAATACACAACTTATACAAAGAATATGCAGAAGGTGTTGAAGGAGATGGTAATTTTATTACATATCCATATTTTACGAGGATATGGAGGAAAGAATTCAACAATTTTTCTACTCCTAAGAAGTCAAGGCTAGAGGTTTGCAGTATGTGTGCTTCTCTTAAATAAAAAAGGGATAAATGTCAATGGAAAAAAATAGGTATGCCTTCGTAACATTATCTTTTAAAATTGGATAGCTATCAACTATGAAAATGTATTTATTAATAGGTTTATTTTATGTTATGTGCAGATTCCAATGTTTAAGCACTTCAAGAGCATCACAATCAGAAAACAAGTTAAAGGAAAAAGTTGTATAAGTATCAAAATAAGTGCTATGATAATAGAAATAAATATTTGGGTTTGTAATTGATGGTATTGACCAGAAGAAAACACTTCTACAACATTTTTTCCACACACCAAAAAATATACAGGAGGAAATTTTTATCCATTTTCACTTGGTCAGTTGTATGGTCTTTAATGCTAAAATGTGGCCAAGAGTTTACTTCACAGCTACAAATATTCATAATGATGAAAATTTTACCATAACCATAATTCATGATGTGCCTTCTTCTTGGTCTATTAATCTTCCTGAAGTTTTGCATATGCAAGTAGACAATGCTAGTCATGAAAACAAAAATCAAATTATTTTGGATATCTAAGAATGCTTGTTGAATTGGGAAATTTTCAAAAGGTAAAGGTTAGTTTCCTTCTTATTGGGCACACTGGTGACCATATTGATAAGATGTTTATACTTTTTTCAGTAATATTGATGAGGGAGGATGTTGGGATCCTACCATCCTTAATTGAATGTATTAATAAATCATACATTCTAGAGCCTATTTTTCACATGTTGGAAGAAGATATTGGCATGGGAAGGTTTATTCTGGAATCACATGGTGAGGAGAAATGCATTGAACAAATTAATGACATTAGCTTCCAATATAAATTTTGTATCAAAAAAATTGATGGGAAAACACGTATATGGGGCAAGAAGTATTCAACTACTGAGAATGGGTGTCATCATCAAGTTTAGAACTTTTGAAGTTCATTCCAGATCATCTAATATGTGCATCAAATATATTGTTGTTACAATAAGTTGTTGAAATCCATAATGCATTGAGGCATAAGAGAGAGATAAGTTATTATGAATGCTTAAAAGAAGTAAAAAAAATTGTTGGAGCTACATATGAGTACTTTGATGTTGTTGATTCAGTGTAGCAAGAGTATTTTTTTAATAATCAAAGTGATATCATTTCAAGATCAACAAATGAAGATGTAATTTTTTTTGGGTGTGTCATATTCTTTCCATGACTAGCCCCACGTTTTATTATGTTGCACCGAGTGTAGCAGGGCATCACAAGCGGGGCGACAGCCCCCCTTGCCGGGGAGTTTGAACAAGAGCGATAGCCTTGCTACATGGGGTTCTGGGGCAATGCCCCATGAAAATTTTCTTTTTTATGCAGACCCAAAGATGGGAGGAGGACCCAGAGATAGTGGGAAAACCTACCCATGGTTTTGCGCATAATTTCCGTGCATAATGGTTTTTTCCCATAGTATGTTGTAGATATGGTAAGGGGAACTATGATTATGTTATAATCCAAATTTAATGGGTTGGGGTTTATGCCAATATTTCAGTATGTATATATACATATTGTAACATTGAAAGGAAAATAATGAAAAATCAATCTAGTTTTCCCAGTTTGGGTTCCAGCAGAAAATATTTGTGTATATTTTATGTTCTTGCCTTATTTATTTTTATGTTTTAAGAATTTATTTGCAAGTAATTTATGTACAGGGCTAAAACCTACATCTGGTATTATAGTTATTTTGGCTTCAAGGGGATGCCTTTATTTTTGAAGGGTTTTGCTCGAGCCTATGCTAGAACTTTCTACAGTGGGAGATCTGTGGGATTGATTCTTGCAGTGAAAGAATATGGTGAATAGTGGAAAGATAGAGATCAAGAAATTTAATGGACAAATTTTTGAGTTGTGGAAGCTCAAGATGGAGGATCTATTAGTGGATAGAGATCAGTGGATCGTTGTAGATCCAAGTGTAGCACCAATAGGAATGTCGACAAAGCAATGCGTCAAATTAGATCAAAAGGCGAAGAGCACAATATGATTGTGTCTCTCAGATTCAATATTGTTGAATGTATCAGGGGAAGCTATGAAAAAGGCTTTCTGGAACAAGTGAGGGACCTTGTATCAATCTAAATCTCTGGTGAGGAAATTGTTCCTTTTCTAAACTTGTATAATATGAGGATGAAGGATAGAGACTTGGTGACAGAGCATCTGAAGGCCTTCAATATTATGGTAAGTCAGTTGTTATCTATTGATATTAAAATTTTAGATGAAGATAAGTGCATCAGGCTATTGTGTTCTCTCCCATAATCGTGGGATATTTTGGTTGTTACAATAAGTAGCAATACAACTACGCTGAAGTTTGATGAAATAGTCTCATCCTTGCTGTTGAAGGAGATGAAATGGAAAAATATGGAGAGCTAAAATTTAGATGCCTTTTCTATGAGAGGACAGCCCTAGAACAGAAACAAAAATAAATCCTCAACTGGGAGATCTAAATCTAGAGGGAGATATAAATCTACAGGAGAATTTTTAAAGGTATGTTCTAAATGTGAAAGGGAAGGGAACTACAAAATGGATTGTATGTCTAAAGCTCTTGAGAAAGGAAAGGGATCTGATGATGCTCCAGCAAAGATAAAAACCACCTCAAATAAAGGTGGGGTTGTGTACTTGGCTTCTTCTTCAAGTAAACATGTATATCATGAGGCATGGTTAATTGACTCAGGTGCATCCTTTCACTCCACTCGCCATAGGGAGTGGCTCTGGTAGTATAAGAAATATGATGGTGGTGATGTCTTCCTAGGGGATGACAGTAAGGCTAGAACCATAGGACGCATAAAATTCAACCTAATGTTGCAAGGTGGAAGGATTAAAACACTTCCTGGTGTTTTTAATATTCTTAAATTGGCCATAAATCTGATTTATGTAAGCAAGTTGGATGATGTAGGTGTAAAAATAGTGTTTCAGAAAGATATATGCAAGATGCTTTGGGGAGCACTAGTATTGATGTAGGGTGTTTGGAATGGAACTCTATACAAGCTTCTAAGTAGCACTTTTATTTATGGGTGCAACAACTCTCTGGTTCCTAAAAGTGGATTTGAAAATATAGTGGTCTCTAGAGAGACTATATTGTGGCATCAAAGAATTGGTCATATTGGAGAGAAGGGCCTTTGAATATTGCATGGTAATGGTATAGTAGAAGGTATGTCTAATTATTGTTTGGATTTCATTTTTTGTGAACATTGTGTATATGGGAAGTAGAATCGGGTGAGTTTCTTGTTTGATGCTAAGAGGGAAAAAGGGATATTAGAGCTTGTGTGCAATGATGTCTTTGGACCTATGCCAATTCCATCACTAAGTAACTTTGTGTGCTATGTCTCATTTATAGATGAATTCTTGAGGCATACAGGGATCTATTTCCTTAGGAAGAAATCTAAATTCTTTGATAGGTTTAAAGAATTTAGGACTCTGGTGCAAAATCAAACAAAGAGGAATATTAAGGTGTTAGGGATTGATAATGGTGGAGATTTTTGCATAAAGGAATTTGAATATTTATGTAAGAAGTGTGGTATAGCACAACAGAAGACTACTCCATACAAACCTCAAAAAAATGGAGTTACAAAAAGAATGAATAGGATGTTGGTGGAAAACGGAAGAAGCATGCTCACTGGTGTCGGGTTAGGATAGCAATTATGGGCAGGGGAAATGTATATAGCATGTTACCTATTTAACAGATCACGTTCATCAGTGTTGGAGGATAAGACTTTACATGAGGTATGGACTAGTAAGAAACCCCCTCTATCACATCTCAAGGTATTTGGATGTGATGCATATGTATATGTTCCAAAGGAAAAAAGAACCAAGTTGGAAATTAAATTTGAAAGCTACATATTTATTGGGTATAAGGATGGTTTAAAAGGTTATAAGATTTGGAACCCATAAACAAGGAAGTTTGTGTAAAATTGAGATGTGGTGTTTAGAAAGGTGAAATATGTTGTTAAACATGAAGTCCTACCAAAGGAACCTAAGAAGATAGAGTTTGAGTTGAAGGAGGAAGAATCAAACTTTACAACATAACAAGAATCAGAAGAGGAAGAGCCACATACTCCAGTTTTGAGGAGATCAATTTGAGCGAGAAGGAAGTAAGAGAGGTATGGTTCATATGTTTTTTGTTGAAATTTTTCTTTATCTATTACCGATGATGATCCCATAACTATCGAGAAGGCACTGGATTCAGAGGATGGAAAACTCTAGAAGGAGGCCATGGTTGAAGAAATGGCATCTTTAGACAAAAAAGAGGCTTGGGCTCTGGTGGAGTTGTTAGTTGGAAGGAAACCCATTGGAAGAAAATGGGTGTTTAGAAAGAAGAATAGAAAAGGAAAGGTGGAGAAATACAAATCTCAATTGGTAGAAAAAGGTTATTCCCAGGTGTTGGGAATTCATTTTAATCATATTTTTTCTTCTATTGCCAAGTTAGCTTCTATTAGATTACTTTTTTCTATTTTTGTTGCTTTTGATTTTGAGGTAGAAAAAATGGATGTGAAGATAGCATTTCTTCATGAGGATCTAGAAGAAGAGATCTACATGAAGCAACCATAAGGCTTTGCAGTGAAGGGTAAGAAAGAATTGGTATGCAAGTTAAAAAAAGACTTTGT
The DNA here is from genome assembly GCA_000404065.3 of Pinus taeda. Classification (NCBI taxonomy): domain Eukaryota; kingdom Viridiplantae; phylum Streptophyta; class Pinopsida; order Pinales; family Pinaceae; genus Pinus; species Pinus taeda. The sequence continues at coordinate 65,571 of APFE030144629.1, read as the reverse complement.
ATGGGTTAAAGAAATCACCAAGGATGTGGTATCAAAAATTTGATACATATATACAGGGACTTGGCTTCACTAGGAACAAAGCGGATCACTGTGTGCATTTTAAATTAATTGGTAACCGTGTTATTTATTTGGTCTTGTATGTGAATGATATGTTGTTGATTGGAAATGAAAAATAAATTATCCAAGATTTGAATACCCAATTGTCCTCTAAATTTGACATGAAGGATATTAGTGTTGCAATGCAAATTGGGTTGCAGATCTCGATCGGAGAAGATATACAAGTTTGTGAGTATTTAACCTATTTGGAGGAGCAGACAGTTGGGTGAGCAAGAGACGGTCTATGGTGGCACTTTGAACTACAGATGTTGAATACATGGCACCCACTAATGCAAGAAAAGAAGTAATTTGGTTGTAGATATTATGGTTAAGTATGGGGTTGGTATAGCAAGCTATAAGGATATTCTTTGATACCCAAAGTGCAATTTTCTTGGCAAAGAACCCTACTTATCATTTGAAGACAAAGGACATTGATGTTTAGTATCACTTTGTAAGGGATATGGTTGATGATAAAAAGGTGTTACTAGTAAAGGTGGACACTTTGAATAATGTTGGAGATGCATTGATGAAGTTTGTGAGCACTGAGAATTTTTCTTGGTGTAGAGAAACAATGGGCATTACAGGGTTGGACCAATGACTAAGCACTCTTGTGGGCCCCTGTGTGGAAAGAAAACAACAAGTGGGAGAATTTTGGGTGTGTTATATTCTTTCCATGACTATCCCTACTCATTGCTATGTTGCATTGGGCACAACAGGGGGGTTGCAAGGGGGGCAGCAGCCCCCCTTGTTGAGGGGTTCGCAAGGGGGTAGTAGACCCCATGCATAATGTCTAAGGAAATACCCCAGGAAAATTATTTTCATGTGAAGCCAAGGATGGGTGGAAAACCAAAAGATGGTGGGTCGACCTATCCATGGTTTTGTGCATAGTTTTCACACATGATGGTTTTTTCCCATGGTATGTTGTAGATCCGATCAAGGGAACTATGATTATGTTCAAATATGGTTAATGGATTAGGGTTTATGAATGTTTCAGCATGTATATATATGTATTGTAACATTGAAAGAAAAATAATGAAAAAGCAATCTAGTTTTACCGGTTTGGGTTCTAGGAGAAAATCTATGTATATTTTATATTCTCGCCATTGTTTATTCTTATGTTTTACAAAAAAAATTGCATGTAATTTTTGTACAGGGTTAAAACCTAGACTTTTGAAGACTCCATTTATTTGGCCACAAAATATGCCAAACGAACATGAGGAAAGAAACATTGTTGAACATGAAAAATCCCAAGGTATTATTAATTCTCTACAGGTAGAGGAAAGAGGAATGTATATTAGTTCTAGAAGATAGTGTGCACAACGTGAAACCATGGAAGACCTTTACAGGGGTTCTATGCATAGGATGTTAAGGAAGGTTGCATGATTGCAGTGCTAGTAGATGGAGATCCACATGGCTATACATTCTAGGTTTCCATGGTTATAAATGTCATTAAAGAAAATGAAGATGTTACAGTAGTTGAATTACATTTGTATGCCACAAGTACACACTCATTCAATGTTGTGTACAATCTAGAGATGGTAGTTGATAAACAAATTGGCAGAAAGAGAAAAAGAAAAGGTAAAAATATAAATAGTCATCACAAAAACCTCTTAAAATTAGAGGATGTTGACATACTTGTTTATGAATTTAATTTAACAAAGAGATGAACTCTTACCTTTAATGCCATAGAGATTATGAAGAGGTTTTTGATCAGTGGTTGTCATTGATGTCAACCCAAGCAGCAGCAGGGGCTACCCCGATCTTGCATGGCCATTTTGACTTGAAAACTTACTTTATTTTTAGTTAAGGGTCTTCTAGATGGATTATACGTGACGATATGTTTCCGTTGATATATGGCATGCCATAATTCTTCATGGTTTGAGAGATATTCATGTTTGAAGATAGTAACCCTAGTTAGAGGGCTAAAACCCTATGGGGTTGTGGAATGGCACTCATAATTGGTTTTGGTAATTGAATAGTCAATAATTAATAATAAAAAAATTTCTCCTAAAATCCCTCCAACATTCACTTGTTGAGGACCCTCTCAAATTAAGACATTCATATAAATAATGATCCTCATATCCTCCTCTAGTAGGGATTTTGTGGCTTCAAACAGGTCATCGTGGCATTTTCGCTATAACTCGTTTTTTGTGAAGCTTCAAAAGCTGAAATTAAAACCCATTTGAGTCGAAAGCTTGGTGAACCTTGTGACTAAATTTTAGATATTGGTTCTCCATATTTTCGGAGATATAATCTGAGGAAGTTAGGATTTTTGCGGGCTCCCTAATTCCATGTCAAACAGGGTTGAAGGTTGCAACAATGACAGGTGACACTTCATAAAATTTCGCTCTACTGAACTAAGCTGTAATCAAGGCATCATGGGGTATTGAGCATAACCTTTTCTTGAAGAATCAAATCTTGATCATACCCGTTATCAACCTAAAATTCTTGTTTCTAAACTTTGGAAAGTTTGCCTTGTTTCTAGTCATAGTCTTATAGGATTAGAGTCTCAATAGTGTCATTCTCAATTACAAACCCTTCTTCTAGTCATGGCGTTAAAGGGTCTCTAGGTCATTCCATGCTTTAAGGGTTAGGTCATAGGGCTAGAATTCTTTTAAGGTCATATCTCTTTTCCAAATAAAGTTTGACAGCCTCATTCCATGTCCTAGAAGCCTCACCATGTGTTTAGAAGTCATATCTCACATCATTTTGAAGAAATTTCGAAATTAGCTACAAATCCACATTTTCGTAGCATGGACAGCGTAAAAAGCCTGTTTTGTGCTACGAAATCACTAAACTAGGAGTTTTCATAGCACGCTACGAAACCCCTGAAAAACCCTGTTTCAGCATAAAAGACTCTGTTTTCTCCTTTTACTAGTCAACTTCCAGAAGGGTTCCTGAGCACCTGAGGACTCAAGCTTGAAAACTAAAAGAGGCTTCTCTTCCTAACATATTGAAATACAAAAACCTCTTTCAATTTCTTCAAATTCGTTATGATGTGGGAGGAATTTATTGTTAAAATTGCGCTACGAAACTACTGAAAGTCAAGCTTTATCTTCTGGTTTTAGCAGTCGTTTTCAAGATCAGTTTCTAGTCACAGGAAAAGGTGTTTTGGAATTCTGAAGGAGGTTTATCTTCATCCACTCTCTAGCTTCAATAAACCACCTCACTTTATTTATAAGTGTTATCAGTTGGGAGATACTAAGATATTTTTGAAACCTTAATTTCAGAGAACATATTTTTCCTGTTTTACACGTGTTTTACAAGGACCGATTTTGGACAGCTGGAGAAGTGTTTTAAAAAACCAAGAGAGTTTTTTGTTCTAGAAAACATGGAATACAAAAAACTCCTTTAGTTTCATAAAATATGTCATGGATGAGAAGATAAAGGCTCTGTCCCAGGTGCCAACTTTCAAGGATCCTAAACCTAAAAACAGGGAAACATGTTCCCTAATTTTTAGGGTTTATCATCAGCAGTAAGGTGACAACGTGGGAGGCTTCATCAAATTTGACCTCATTAAGTTGCAGCTATCAAAGAATTCATTCAATTTTTAGTGAAGGTGATTTAGTCATAACAAGGAGTTGTACTCCTAATTGTATTAGGACTCTAGGACTGCTAGTTAGCTGTCATTTGTATTTAATAGTTTGTTTTATGGTTAGAATAGGTGTCACTCATAGAAAATTCGAATTCTCTTGATGAGGGATGAGGGAATCCATATTGTAAATGCTATATATGAAGCAAGAGGTTGAATGAGAGGGAGGGTTGAAGACTTTTTGGCTCAGCTGCTGCTTTATGCTATGAACTATAATCAGTAATGCTGAGACGTTTTCCGGAACAGATCTGAGTTCTCATGAGGTTAATCCTTTCTTGATCTATATGTTATTTTAATTACTTGTGGTAGATCTTATT
>APFE030144629.1:19246-61039 GCA_000404065.3 Pinus taeda | reverse complement strand
CTCATGCTCTGACTTCCTTTAGGTATTAAACTCTGATCTATCACTTTAAATTCTTTCCTTTTGAATACCTTGATGTATCATTACTCAGAATTCATGCCCACATGCTCTAACTCCTATGAACTTTAAGTTATTAAGACTTTCCTGAATGTGTCACTCTTTCATTGAAATATATACAAGCCTCAGTTTTATAAGAAGAGTTATTTGTTATCCTTATCTCTCTCACTGAATCCATAGCCCAATGGTAGCAAGCCTTCATCTTTTCAACCTACAAACACACAAAACCAAGATAGAGTTAGCCATCTATATTATCATTAATCAATATCATTAACCTTTGAGAGAGCCCTCTCAGGCTAAGGAGGCTAAGCCTCAGCTAAAAGATTGGTTTGAAATAGGTACACCGAGGTAGTCTGGTTGAATGAGAGGGAGGGTTGACGACTTTTTGGCCCAGCGGCTGCTTTATGCTATGAACAATAATTAGTAATGCAGAGAGGTTTTCCTCAATAGATCTGAGATCTCATGGGGTTAATCCTTTCTTGATCTATATGTTATTTTAATTACTTGCAGTAGATCTTATTGTTAATACTCAGAATTCATAATCTAATGCTCTGACTTCCTTTAACAATAAGATGATTGTGTTTTATATTTGAACCACCAGCACTATATTGCATTGCTATTATTCAGAATTCACAACCTTGTGCTCTATTTTACAAAAAACTCTCTTGGTTTCATAAAATATGTCATGGATGAGAAGATAAAGGCCCTGTCCCACGTGCCAACTTTCAAGGATCCTAAACTTAAAAACAGGGAAACATGTTCCCTAATTTTTAGGGTTTATCATCAGCAGTAAGGTGACAACCTGAGAGGCTTCATCAAATTTGACCTCATGAGGTTGCAGCTGTCAAAGAATGCATTCAATGTTTAGTGAAGGTGGTTTAGTCATAACAAGGAGTTGTACTCCTAATTGTATTAGGACTCTAGGACTACTAGTTAGCTATCATTTGTATTTAATAGTTTGTTTTATGGTTAGAATAGGTGTCACTCATAGCAAATTCGAATTATCTTGATGAGGGATGAGGGAATCCATATTGTAAATGCTATATATGAAGCAAGAGGTTGAATGACAGAGAGGGTTGAAGATTTTTTGGCCCAACTACCGCTTTATGCTATGAACTATAATCAGTAATGCGGAGAGGTTTTCCTGAACAGATCTAAGTTCTCATGGGGTTAATCCTTTCTTGATCTATATGTTATTTTAATTACTTGCAGTAGATCTTATTGTTAATACTCAGAATTCATAACCTAATGCTCTAACTTCCTTTAACAGTAAGATGACTATGTTTTATATCTGAACCACGAGCACTAGATTACATTGCTATTATTCAGAATTCACAACCTTGTGCTCTATTTTCTTTTAGTAATGGAATGATTGTGTTGAGCAGTAGATCTCATTACTATTACTCAGAATTCATAATCTTATGCTCTGACTTCCTTTAGTAATGAGATGACTGTGTTTTTTCAGAATCTCGTGAGTAAACCACCTTTCAACCATCAATAGTAGATTTCATTACTATTACTCAGAATTCATAAGCCTATGCTCTAACTTCCTTTAGTAATGGAATGACCCTTTTGACCTATGTTATTGAGTGAATTATCTTGTTTGAAAACCCCATTTGCCTCAGCTTTCATGTCAAGACACCTTGCCATTGAATTTATTGATTTGTTGACTCCATAGCCCAATGGTAGCAAGCCTTCATCTTTTCAACCTACAAATACACAAAACCAAGATAGAGTTAGCCATCTATATTATCATTAATCAATATCATTAACCTTTGAGAGAGCCCTCTCAAGCTGAGGAGGCTAAGCCTCAGCTAAAAGATTGGTTTGAAATAGTTACACCGAGGTAGTCTGATTAGCAGCCTATCAGGGTCCTATTTTGGTGATAACATTTTCCTTGAAATGAATCATAGAACAACATAATGCAAACATCCTCATGTTTGACTCTAAGAAGCTCGGTGAAATCACAGAAATCTAATATATGCTTCACAGTTAAACTCAAACCTTCTCCATTGAATTTGGGACCATTCCTTAGAAAATATGTATCCTTGGGAAAATGATTTGCGAAACCATGAATTCCTAAAAAATTTATGCATGCATACCTTGAAATAATAATGGTAGTATCTGAGTTATTCATAACTCCAATGGAATCACCATGAATCTATGAATTTCAAGTTCTTCAACAATGGAGTCACCAAGGTAGTTTTGCAGCCTCAAAAAGATTTCCGAGCTTCTACTACCTTAAGAAGTTTAGCTTCTTGATTTCGGGAATGATTAATCTTCAGACTCCCGGCAGATGCACCAAAATGTTATCACCAAAATAGGACTCTGATAGGCTGCTAATCAGACTACCTCGGTGTAACTATTTCAAACCAATCTTTTAGCTGAGCATAGGGTTATGAATTCTGAGTAATAGTAATGAAATCTACTGCTGATGGTTCAAAGGTGGTTTACTGACAAGATTCTGAAAAACCACAGTCATCTCATTACTAAAGGAAGTCAGAGCATAAGATTATGAATTTTGAGCAATATTAATGAGATCTACTGCTCAACACAATCATTCCATTACTAAAAGAAAATAGAGCACAAGGTTGTGAATTCTCAATAATAGCAATGTAATCTAGTGCTGGTGGTTCAAATATAAAACACAGTCATCTTATTGCTAAAGGAAGTTAGAGCATTACATTATGAATTCTGAGTATTAACAATAATATCTACTGCAAGTAATTAAAATAAAATATAGATCAAGAAAGGATTAACCCCATGAGATCTCAGATCTCTTCAGGAAAACCCCTCTGCATTACTGATTATAGTTCATAGCATAAAGCAATAGTTGGGCCAAAAAGTCTTCAACCCTCCCTCTCATTCAACCTCTTGCATCATATATAGCATTTATAATATGGATTCCCTCATCCCTCATCAAGAGAATTCGAATTTTCTATGAGTGACACCTATTCTAACCATAAAACAAACTATTAAATACAAATGACAGCTAACTAACAGTCCTAGAGTCCTAATACAATTAGGAGTACAACTCCTTGTTATGACTAAACCACCTTCACTAAACATTGACTACATTCTTTGACAGTTGCAACCCCATGAGGTTGAATTTGATGAATCCTCCCACGTTGTCACCTTACTGCTGATGATAAACCCTAAAAATTAGGGAACATGTTTCCCTGTTTTTAGGTTTAGGATCCTTGAAAGTTGGCACGTGGGACAGAGCCTTTATCTTCTCATCCATGACATATTTTATGAAACTGAAGGAGGTTTTTGTATTCCATTCTTTCTAGAACAAAATATCTCTTGGTTTTTTAAAACACTTCTCCAGCTGTCCAGAATCCGTCCTTGTAAAACACGTGTAAAACAGGAAAAATCTGTTCTCTGAAATTAGGGTTTCAAAAAAGCTTAGTATCTCCCAACTGATAACACTTATAAAGAAAGTGAGATAGGTTATTGTATCTAGAGAGTGGGTGAAGATAAACCTCCTTCAGAATTCCAGAACACCATTTCCTGTGACCCAAAACTGATCTTGAAAATGATTGCTAAAACCATAAGATAAAGCTTGAATTTATGCAGTTTCATAGCGCAATTTTAACCATAAACTCCCACCTCATAACGAATTTGAAGAAAATGAAAGATTTTTTTGTAGTTCGATATGTTAGGAATAAAAGCTTCTTTCATTTTTCAAACTTGAGTTCTTATCTGCTCAGGAAGCCTTCTGGAAGTTGACTAGCAAAGCAGAAAACAGAGTCTTTTATGCTGAAACGGGCTTTTCCAGGGGTTTCATAGCATGCTACGAAAACTCCTAGTTCAATGATTTCGTTGCACAAAATAGGATTTTTACACCGTCTGCGCTATGAAAACGTGAATTCGTAGCTAATTTCAAAATTTCTTCAAAATGATGTGAGATATGACTTCTAAACACATGGTGAGGCTTCTAGGACATGGAATGAGGCTGTCAAACTTTATTTGGAAAAGAGATGTGACCTTAAAAGACTTCTAACCCTATGACCCAACCCTTAAAGCAGGGAATGACCTAGAGACCCTTTAACACCATGACTAGAAGAAGGGTTTGTGAATGAGAATGACACTATTGAGACTAATCCTATAAGACTATGACTAGAAACAAGGCAAACTTTCCAAAGTTTAGAAACAAGAATTTTAGGGTGATAACAGTGGCTCCACTAGGGATAGTGTGCTCTTGTGGTATACTAAGAACTTGTAGTTCTAGTTCCGCTATCCATCCTCTAGGATAAAACTCTGAACTTCTGCCCAATCTGCTCCTCAAGCCTTTAATGATTTATGAAAGAAGAATTCAAACTGCACCTACTGAAATAGTTGTTCAGTCAACCTACCCTGAGCTTATTTGCACATTCCTACCTACCCTATCAGCTGCAATCTCCACTTGTAGCTCAAGGAATATGAAACTTCCAATGAAGCTAGTCATCGATCTGATCAGACACTTGAATTTCTTGACTGTGCTTGAAGCAAAAATAAACAAGATATTGAACATTGACCTAAGCCCCATTCTAGCTCGTTTCTGTAATATAACATGGGTGATTATTACATTCCATAGGTCAATGTGAGTGTTTTGTGAGAGAGAGCGTAATCACAGCCTGAATACGTTTCGTGATTGTCCCTGCCCTCATGTTGATGCCGCTCCCAACTATAATTTCACATTATTTAGTTCCTCTACATACGAGGCCTTGAGCGTGTGAACCATTATGCATGTGGCTGTTTAAACGACGGTCTGAGGTGGAAGTGTTATTGCTTGTGTCCACCAAAAAAGGTTCCTTTTAGCCTAATCCCCTAGCTACAGGCTCATTTCCGCCCCGACCTGTTCATCGTGCAATAACCAAGGCAACATGAGGTGTAACTGTTCTTCAAGATGAACATGTAACTAGAAGCCTGAACAGTAAATATTTTCCATGTAGTCAGCTATAGGGTCATAAAACACATGGTGAGTTTGATGTTTCTTGTGATATTCTACAACTTTGGGCAACTCACCAATACTTTGACCATACATAAGGCTTCAGTTGTGTGCTCTCAAACTGCTCCTCAAATTTATTTTCAAAAATAATGTATTCTTCCTCAATCTCAAAAGAGAAAGGAAACAACACTCTCTCTTTGTATTCTTCCATAGAAAGTTTTTGAAAAACATGATCATGATCAAGAAGACTATATGATTGAATTTGACCTTGTAAACTTCAATGTGTTTCTCAATGTTCTTAGTAACTTCATCCAAAACTTTCATCTTATCTTTTGTCTTGCACTCAAATGATTTTAGATAAGAAGACAAGGACAAATAAAAATTTTCATCTATTTCTTCATTAAGATGATCATCATTCCATTGTTTGAAACCTTGAATTGAAGGAGATTTTCCCACCAACTCTATTCTGTCTATCCATTCCTCCAAAAACATAAGCCAAAATTCTACAAATGACTTAATAGATTTGGTAGGAAAGTTTTCAATCCACTGTTTACATTTTCCTTGAAATGAATTATAGAACAACATAATGCAAACGTCCTCATGTTTGACTCTAAGAAGCTCGGTAAAATTACAGAAATCTGATATATGCTTCACAGTTAAACTCAAATCTTCTCCATTGAATTTGGGACCATTCCTTAGAAAATATGTATCCTTGGGAAAAGCATTTGGGAAACCATGAATTCCCGAAAAATTTATGCATGCATACCTTGAAATAAGAATGGTAGTATCTGAGTTCGTCATAACTCCAGTGGAATCACCATGAATCTATGAATTTTGAATTCTTCAACAATGGAGTTGCCAAGGTAGTTTTAAAGCCTCAAAAAGATTTCCGAGCCTCAGGAATGATTAATATTCAGACTCCAGGCAGACGCACCAAAATGTTATCACCAAAATAGGACCCTAATAGGCTGCTGATTAGACTACCTCGATGTAACTATTTCAAAACAATCTTTTAGCTGAGGCTTAGCCTCCTCAGTTTGCGAGGGCTCTCTCAAAGGTTAATGATATTGATTAAGGATAATTTAGATGGCTAACTCTATCTTGGTTTTGTGTGTTTGTTGGTTGAAAAGATGAAGGCTTGATACCATTGGGCCATGGAGTCAACAAGTCAATAAATTCAGTGGCAAGGTTTCTTGACATGAAAGCTAAGGAAAATGGGGTTTTCAACCAAATATAATTCACTCAATAACATAGGCCAAAAGATTCATTCCATTACTAAAGGAAGTCAGAGGATAGGGTTATGAATTCTGAGTAATAGTAATGAAATCTACTGTTGATGGTTGAAAGGTGGTTTACTCACAAGATTCTGAAAAAATACAATCATCTCCTTACTAAAGGAAGTCAGAGCATAAGATTATGAATTCTGAGTAATAGTAATGAGATCTACTACTCAACACAATCATTCCATTACTAAAAGAAAATAGAGCACAAGGTTGTGAAATCTGAATAATAGCAATGTAATCTAGTGCTGGTGGTTCAAATATAAAACAGAGTCATCTTATTGCTAAAGGAAGTCAGAGCATTAGATTATGAATTCTGAGTATTAACAATAAGATCTACTGCAAGTAATTAAACTAACATGTAGATCAAGAAAGGATTAACCCCATGAGAACTCAAATCTGTTCAGGAAAACCTCTCTGCATCACTGATTATAGTTCATAGCATAAAACAACAATTGGGCCAAAAATTCTTCAACCCTCCCTCTCATTCAACCTCTTGCTTCATATATAGCATTTACAATATGGATTCCCTCATCCCTCATCAAGAGAATTCGAATTTGCTATGAGTGACACCTATTCTAACCATAAAAAAAACTATTAAATACAAATGACTGCTAACTAGCAGTCCTAGAGTCCTAATACAATTAGGAGTACAACTCCTTGTTATGACTAAACCATCTTCACTAAACATTGAATGCTTCTTTGACAGCTACAACCTCATGAGGTCGAATTTGATGAAGCCTCTCACATTGTCACCTTACTGCTAATGATAAACCCTAAAAATTAGGGAACATGTTTCCCTGTTTTTAGGTTTAGGATCCTTGAAAGTTGGCACGTGGGACAAAGCCTTTATCTTCTTATCCATGACATATTTTATAAAACTGAAGGAGATTTTTTATTCCATGTTGTCTAGAATAAAAACCTCTCTTGTTTTTTTAAAACACTTCTACAGTTGTCCAGAATCTGTCCTTGCAAAACACATGTAAAACAGGAGAAATCTGTTCTCTGAAATTAGGGTTTCAAAAAAATATTATTATCTCCGAACTGATAATACCTATAAAAAAATTGATATATTTTATTGTAGACAGAGAGTGGATGAAGATAAACCTCCTTCAGAATTCCGAAAAACCTTTTCCTGTGACCAGAAACTGATCTTGAAAATGACTGCTAAAACCAGAAGATAAAGCTTGACTTTCAACAATTTCGTAGTGCAAATTTAACCATAAGTTTCGCCCACCTCATAACGAATTGGAAGAAACTGAAAGAGGTTTTTATAATTTAGTATGTTAGGAAGAGAAGCCTCTTTCATTTTTCAAACTTGAGTTCTCATCTGCTCAGGACGCCTTCTGGAACTTGACTATTAAAAGCAGAAAATAGAGTCTTTTATGTTGAAACAGGCTTTTTCACGAGTTTCGTAGCATGCTACGGAAACTCCTAGTTCAGTGATTTCGTAGCGCAAAATAGGCTTTTTACACTGTCTGTGCTATGAAAACATGGATTCCTAGCTAATTTCAAAATTTCTTCAAAATGATGTGAGATATGACTTCTAAACACATGGTGAGGCTTCTAGGACATGGAATGAGGGTGTCAAACTTTATTTGGAAAAGAGATATCACCTTAAAAGACTTCTAACCCTATGACCTAACCCTTAAAGCATGGAATGACCTAGAGACCCTTTAACACCATGACTAGAAGAAGGGTTTGTAAATGAGAATGACACTATTGAGACTCTAATCCTATAATACTATGACTAGAAACAAGGAAAACTTTCCAAAGTTTAGAAACAAGAATTCTCGGGTGATAACAATACCTATTTGGTTGGAAAGCGGAATCTGAGGGCTACCATAGGACACAATTTTAGACCCTGGAGATCTAAAATTACATAGATACAACAAATTCAATATCGAGTTCCTAGAAGGCAAGTAAAATCATGCATTCAAGGATCACTGCATGTAAGAACCACACTTCAACAGTCAAGGGTAAGTCTCCTACATCAAGGTATGTATGATTAGTGCTCACATTTGAATTTTGAGTATCATCCCTGACATATGTTTTTGTAGGACAACGTAAGTATATACAGTGTCTAGGTTATATCTCTATGTCTCTATATGTGATAGTTAACTTTTTGGATGTCCTATTCTTGATACTACACATTTTATGCTACATATTCTTGATGTTACACCAAGTTTGCTAAATCTATATGATGTTGTAAGTTCATGTTACTTGTCTTGTCATAATTGATAAAATGGTCTCTATTGTTGTACTTAGAACTTGGTCCATCACAAGTCTAGGGTTTGTCATCAGTTCTTATTGTATATATATTTATGTCAATTTTGGATATGGTCTTGCATAGATTCCAGGCCTATACCAAGAGTGGGATTCTTTGTCTACTACTGCAACAAGTCAACAACAAAAGTGACAAGCAAATTCAGGTACGCATTGTAATTTTAATTTGTATTCATTCATTATTATGCACTTACATGTGTTTTGCAGGAAGAGGTAAGTTGAAGGGTATTTTGTTTTGTTTTGGGATTTCACCAGGAAAATTTTGCATATAGGTAGAAGAATATTCAAGTACAACTTCAAGAAATAATTCAAGAGAAGAAGTATCAAATCAAAGGAAGCATTACAGTGGGACATCCTTTGAAGACATGACAGCCATCTGTATATTGTGAAGAAGTGTCAAGGCCAAGAGTCATCATTGTAAAGTTGTAAAAGTGTCATCATTGGAAGAGTCATTATTGTAAAAGAGTCAATATTCCTAGAGTCAAAAAGGCATTATTGGGAGGTATAGGAGTCTCTATCGGGATGATGTCATGGTTGGGTCGCAAGTCATAGTGTGATTGGGTGTTTGGTCAAAATCATTGTAAATCATATTGTATCGTGGATGATTGTCCCTGGGACGGGAATCCACACTCTTATCTCATTTCAGTCATTATAGGGTGGCAGGGAGGTTCCATGCTGGTGCATGAAGTCGCCTATAGGTTGGAACCTATGAACACCTCAGGGTGGTAGCTTGGTCTAGGATGTTGGGGTATCCATTCAGTTGACTACATAAGAAACCAGGGTGTTCGGGTATCCTTCCAATGGGAGATGAAGAAGAATGCTTTTCTAGATTGTAGGAAGTTGTTGCTTTCATTTTAGTTGGGGCTAAAGATTAAAGAATTTATTAGAGAAGCAGTCAGTGGTTTTTGACCCAGAGGGTGCTTTCCACCTAAAATTCTTGTCTACTGTATTCTTTTATTTACTGTTATTACTGCATAAATAATTGAATATTAACTAATGCTTTGAAAATATTTAAAAGTGCTAATTGCGAAGGAATACCGATTCACCCCCCCTCTCAGTATTTCCAAAAATTAGTATCAGAGCTTGGTTCCTTTAATTGAAGTATAAAAATTGGAAGGAGATCATGGAGTATACTAAGAATAGAGTTCCTTTGTTCAATGGAAATAACTATGCACTTTGGAGTGGAGGAATGTAGGTTCATTTCTTGGCACAACGATACGAAGTATGGGAAGTCATTGACAAAGGATTCACACTGACCCAAGATGAACAAGGTAAGAAAATATGGTATATGAAGCAAAGGCTAAAAATCTTATTATTAGTGGGCTTATCAAATCTATTTATCTTAAGGTACTGAGTTGCCAAACTGCTAAAGAGGTATGGGGCCAGCTTGAAAATATATATGCAGGTGACTCAAAGGTGAAAGAAACAAAGCTTAAAATTTTTAGGGAAAAAATTGAACAACTCAAAATGAGGGAAGATGAAGATATTGCATCATACTTTCATCATGTTGATGAAACAACAAATACATTGGAAGGTTTGCAAGAACCAGTTGAAACAAAAATTGTTGTTTAAAAGAGCCTCAAAACATTTCCAGCAAGATTTAACCCTAACGTATATGCCTTGGAAGATAGATCGAATCTGACCAATCTTAGCATCGATGAATTGCATGGAATTCTTACAACATATGAAACGAGGATTGAAGAATAGGATGGCACATCTCACTTAGAAACAACATTTTTCGCATCTAAGAAGAATAGTAAGGACAAGCAGACTCAGAAAGAAAAAACTTGCAGTTGTAAGGATGAAGAAAAGGAAGAAGAGGAAGAAGAACTCTCAAATAAAGATTTTGCCTACTTCACGTGGAAAATGAGAACATGTATGGGAAAATTCAAAGGTAAAATTCCATTAATATGTTTTGATTGTGATGAGGTTGGTCATTTTGCAGCCAAATGTCATCACAAAAATGAGGCTGTTACGAATGGAAAGAAAGGTCCTAGCAAGTTCAACAAGAAAGGAAAGAACAAATGGTTTAAGAAAAGTTTATTCACCAAAGAAGATAGTTCCTCATCCGAAGAAAATAATAATAACAAAGCATAATTCAATGGAAGATTATTGTCTATGGCTAAGCATAATAAGAAAGAGGCACCTAATGAAGAATGAGATGAAAACAAAGTCTTTTATGCTGAAACAAGGTTTTTTAGGGGTTTCGTAGCGTGCTACTAAAACTCCTAGTTCTGTGATTTCGTAGCGCAAAATAGGCTTTTTACATTGTCTGCGCTACGGAAACATGGATTCGTAGCTAATTTCAAAATTTCTTCAAAATGATGTGAGATATGACTTCTAAACACATGGTGAGGCTTCTAGGACATGGAATGAGGCTATCAAAGTTTATTTGGAAAAGAGATATGACCTTAAAAGACTTCTAACCCTATGACCTAACCCTTAAAGCATGGAATGACCTAGAGACCCTTTAACACCATGACTAGAAGAAGGGTTTGTAAACGAGAATGACACTATTGAGACTCTAATCCTATAAGACTATGTCTAGAAACAAGGAAAACTTTCCAAAGTTTAGAAACAAGAATTTTAGGGAAATGGTTAGAATTCTAACCATTTCTTACCAATCCATTTCAAAAGTGCTTCCTTGATCTGAATTTGAAAGTACTTGTAAATTCTTAGCAAGGTATTCAATTCAGTAAACATACATGTTTAAGAGGTGTATTTATTTTCTTCTGTTTATGCATTTTAACTTGATTTGTTTCAGCTGATATTAACCATATATATCAGACATATAAGGCAACAAATAAACATCACACATAACAACAAATTTAATAAGGAGTTCACCCCAATCTCGTGGTCTACGTCTCCTGTGAGCCCTAGTCAACTAGACTTGGCTCTTTGGGATTATGGTTTCAATTCTTTTACAAGTTCCAAACTCAACTCCAAAAGGTTACTAACTGAACCTATGGGTTTAGAGAAACCATATACATCCCTGTCATGGCTGTCCACTTTGTGCAGGCAGATCTAGGCTCCCTTGGACTTGATTCCTTCAGTAGGTGCACTAAGCTTCCCTGAGCTTCTTAATGGCACAAAATGCTTCAGAATGCTTCAAATGTCTCTCAAACCTCTACTATTGTCTCCATCACATATTTGACATAAACAAATGACTGTTCATTTGCTCAAAATGAGCATTCCATCCCCAATCTAGGCCTTCTCCCATGGATGGCTCTAGGCTACCTGAAACTTCTCTTCAGCAGCTGGGCCTTTAGAAGTCTCCAAATGCTTCTGAAAACACCTTCATTGGATTTAGAAGGTTCCTTACAGTAGAAATAGGCTTTTGTTTCACCTCAAACAAATGAACCTAGCCTAGCACAACTCAATCACTGAAATGGCCCTCATGGCCCTAAAAGCTTCCCTGAAGCTAAACAGTGAGAAAAATGCCTCAACAGGAAAAACAAGCTATAGAAATGGATTCAAAACACTGAAATCCTACAGGAATGACCTTTGTTCCAGATTCAATGGCTGCACACATCCCAATGCAACTCCCAAACTAATATGTCCCTAGTGGCTCCTGGAACTTCCACGAAGTAAAACCACTTGCAAATGACCTCAGATGGTTGTGAAACCCATGCCAATGGCTTGAAAAGGTTGAAGAGACCCAAAATCAAAAAATAATTCGTCCAAAAAGGACTTTCCTAGCCAAAGTTATGGCTCATTAAAGTTTCTCCAGTCTACCCTAGAAAAACTCCAGATAAAACTGGCTAACTGCCAGATAACCCCAACAAATAGGCAATTACGCCATTTTTGGAGCGCTCCACCAAATCCCCCGCCATCAAGACTGTCAATTAACTCCGGTAACTTTGTGCATGTGACCAAACATTTGGAACAGTGATTTTTTGTTGGATTTCATGCCAGACTGTTCGGGCTAACTATCCATTGCACTACACTTAAACTGCGTGTTATCTCCCGGACATAACGCATGTGACCACTTGCATTAAACAATGCGGTTATGTGATGGCGGTTAAGGATTGGCACCTAGTCATGGGTTGCCGATCACATGGTATGGGGGACTGGCCCCCTTCTTTTCCTGCCCCAAATGATTTTTGAACCTTAACTATACTTCATTGCGCTCATATAACAAGAATCATTGTTGTGACTCAACGGTAAAGCATATGCATTGTACCGGATAGGTCACGGGTTCAAACCACAATTTGACCAAAATTTTAAACATGCACCCAAATTGTTGATGTCACCTTGGCCACATGGTAGCTTGCCATTCATTGCCCAAAACAAAATATTCCAAAGAATATTCTATCTTAAATTTTTTTTTTTGGAAAAAATTCAAAATTTCAATATTATTGGGCAATTCGTTTTTTTGGCATAACTTTCTCATACGGCGACTGTTTTCTGAACCATTTGTGGCACCAAAATCAGGAAGACAAGCTCTATCTAGTCATTTAGGTTCAAACCAGTTCTAAGCACTTTCATTTTTGACCATTTTACAACACTTAGTCCTGAGCTCTTGATAACACCTCCCAAATGAGAGGACTTTTGGTCCGCAAAAGCTTACTGAATCTCTGCATATTGATGCCAAAATGTCCTGCCTTGCCAACTGTCGTCATAGTGACTTTTTGCTGCATAAGCCAAGTACTTGTCGAATCCAAACCAAGCTTGTTCGCCAGACAAATTGAAAATTTGCAAAAACCAGTAATGATACTTATTGATATATGAGCTGAAATTTTGCTCTAAATATGTGGGCTTGCTAACTGTCATGATACCCATCCACGGCACCTCCGCTCCAGAAGAAGAGCTACCTCCCAAATGAGAAGGCTTTTACCGGCTATAGCATGCTAAATTTATTGCAAATGTTCATCCCAAACTCTTGGGATACTTGCTTTAAAAACTTCTCAAACGAAGTAGAGACCCATGTTAAAATTTTAAACTACAATCATCTCATTTGGGAGGTGTGATCAGGAGCTCAGGACCAAGTGTCGTAAAACGGTCAAAAATGAAAGTGCTCAGAATTGGTTTGAATCTGAATGAATAGATAGAGCTCATCTTCCTGATTCTGTCACCGTGAACGGTTCAGAAAACGGTCGCCGTATGAGAAAGTTATGCCAAAAAAAAGAATTGCCCAATAATATTGAAATTTTGAACTTTTTCCCAAAAAATATTTTAAAATAGAATATTCTTTGGAATATTCCATTTTGGGCAACGAATGGCAAGCTGCCACGTGGCCAAGGTGACATCAACAATTTGGGTGCATGCTTAAAATTTTGGTCGAATTGTGGCTTGAACCTGCGACCTATCCAATACAAGGCATATGTTTTACCATTGAGTCACAACAGCGATTCTTATTATATGAGCGCAATGAAGTATAGTTAAGGTTCAAAAATCATTTAGGGTGGGAAAAGAAGGGGGCCAGCCCCCATACCATGTCACTAGAAACCCATGACCAGGTGCCAATCCCTAACGGCCGTCACATAACGGCATTGTTTAATGCAAGTGGTCACATGCATTAAGTCTGGGAGATAACACACAGTTTAAGCACAGTTCAACGGATAGTTAGCTCGAACAATCCGGCACGAAATCCAACAAAAAACTGTCGTTCTGAATTCTTGGTCACATGCACAAAGCTACCAGAGTTAATTGATAGTCCTAATGGTGGAGGATTTGGTGGAGCACTCCAAAAGTGGCGGAGTTGCCTATTTGTCGAGGTTATCTGGCAGTTAGCCAGTTTTATATGGAGTTTTTCTAGGGCAGACTGGAGAAACTTTAATGAGCCATAACTTTGACTAGGAAAGTCCTTTTTGGGTGATTTTTTTTTTTTTTTGGGCCTCTTCGACCTTCTAAATCCATTGGCATAGGTTTCACATCCATCTAAGGTCATTTGCATGTGGTTTTGTTTCATGGAAGTTCCAGGAGCCACTAGGGCCATATCAGTTTGGGAGCTGCATTGGGATGTGTGAAGCCATTAAATCTGGAACGAAGGTCATTCCTGTAGGATTTCAGTGTTCTGAATCCATTTCTACAACTCGCTTTTCTTGTTGAGGCATTTTTCTCACTGTTTAGCTTCAGGGAAGCTTTCAGGGCCACGAGGGCCATTTCAGTGATTGAGCTATGCTAGGCTAGGTTCATCTGTTTGAGGTGAAAAAAAAGCCTATTTCTACTGTAAGGAACCTTCTGAATCCAACGAAGGTGTTTTTAGAAGCATTTGGAGACTTCTAAAGGCTGAGATGCTGAAGAGAAGTTTCAGGCAGCCTAGAGCCATCCATGGGAGATGGCCTAGATTGGGGATGCAATGCTCATTTTGAGCAAATGAACAGTCATTTGTTTATGTCAGATATGTGCTGGAGATAGTAGTAGAGGTTTTAGAGACATTTGAAGTATTATGAAGGCGTTTGTGCCAATAAGAAGCTCAGGGAAGCTTAGTGCACCTACTAAAGGAATCAGGTCCAAGGGATCCTAGATCTGTCTGCACAAAGTGGACGGCCATGACAGGGATGTATATGGTTTTTCTAAACCCATAGGTTCAGTGAGTAACCTTTTGGAGTTGAGTTTGGAACTTGTAATAGAATTGAAGCCATAATCCCAAAGAGCCAAGTCTAGTTGACTAGAGCTCACAGGAGACGTATCCCATGAGATTGGGGTGAAATCCTTATTAAATTTGTTGTTATGTGTGATATTTATTTGTTGCCTTATATGTCCAATATATATGGTTAATATCATCTGAAACAAATCAAGTTAAAACACATAAATAGAAGAAAATACATACACATCTTAAACATGTATGTTCACTAAATTGAATACCTTGCTCAGCATTTACAAGTAGTTTCAAATTCTGATCAAGATGGTATTAAAGCAGGTTGTTGCTTCTTTGTATCAAAATCAGTCAAATAAAGCTATAGACAGAGCCTGAAAAGAGCCAGGTAGCCTTCGAAATGCTCTCGTTATACAATTGCAAAGTAGATAAATACTCTTTTCAGTCAATCTCTGGTGTAGTTGTCTTTTGATTGTTTTTTGCAAGCATAATTTGACTATCTTGCAAGTTTTGATCACAATAGCTCGTTCATTGACGTTATCATGACAACTTCATCAAGTGAAGTTTCCTCTATCACAAGATTCTTTGATGAAGGCTTGAAGCAAGAATTTTTCATCATGATGAATATGGTGAGAGAAATGTATGAGGATGAAAGTCAGATCTCTAGACTTCAAGAGCAATTGAATTCCATGAGGGAAGAGAAGCAGTTGCTTTCTGACCAATTGTAGGAAATGGAAGCCAACTTCATATTGCAAACATGAATCTAGAAAGGATGCATGAGTTGGAGACACAACTCCTTGTTGCCAAAGAAGCCTTAGCCAAGTATCAGCTTGAAGAAGAGGTAAACAATTCTAGTTTGTCTTCAAATTGTTATAAGAATGTTTATATTGGTTCTTTTGAGAAACATACCAGAGGCATAGGGTCCAAGTTGATGTCCAAAATGGGATATGAAGGAAAAGGATTAGGAAAACATTCACAGGGTATAGTTGAGCCAATAATGGTTGAGTTAAGGCCTAAGTATTTGGGTCTTGGCTATGGACAATCTTATGGAGAGAGTTCCAAAGTAGCCATGAAGTCAATTGAAATAGTTCCTAGAAGGAGTTTCATTTGAGGCTCTCTATCTCAAGGTTGTAAAGGTTGTATCCTTGAGGAATGAAATAGTTTGAAACATGCTTTGTAGGAAGAAGGTGTGTGTAATCATGCACTTGAACAAGAAAGTGGTGAAAGCTCTAAAACCATTGAAGGGATTGATAGCGTTCCAAAGGGAGCTTATTCTTCTTTTGACTCACCTCCTTATGAAGGTAATGAAGGTGAAAGAGAAAGGTATAAATCTGATTTCCATCACACTTTTGTTGATCATGTAAAGCATGAAAAATTTCCACACAAGCATTGGAAAAGAATTGCATGTTTTTTTTGTGGTTTGGTTAACCATAGTGTTTCTAGATGTTGGAAAAGAATGGAAACATACAAGAAACTTTTGAAGGAAAGGAGGCAAGAAGCCAAAGTTCCATTAAACAATACAAATCATGCTATCCAGAAGATGAACATATGTTGCACTTATTTCCATAAGCATGGACATACTGTTGAAAGGTGTTGGACTCTGAATCCAGCAATCCTTCAACGAAAGTTGAAGAAATGGGAGAAAGAGTATGGCAATAATGGGAAGGAAGTTTCCATCATTGATCTGTGTCAGGATGATACACATGCTGATATCGATGTGTAGTTAAAGGAAGCGCCTTTGAAATGGATTGGTAATAAATGGTTAGAATTCTTATCCAATTAAAGTTGCATGTCTTTTGATTGAATGTATTTCTTTGTTAAGGGAATCCAAGTTGCAGGATGGTAAAAGATGAGCTTAATACTCACTAGTTTTGCAGCAATGTTTTTCATTTCAACTCTTGTCACCCATATGTGTTTTTATTGGGTTGATGTATCTATTAGTCTTTGCAAAAGAAGAGTTGAAGTTACACCTGTACATAGATGTTGTAGGTGTATTTGTCGAACTATATATAATTCATTGTACATGATACATGCATAGGTGTTTGTAAATGTATCTTGTTGTTGGTCGACTAGTGTCACTTCTGAGCACACTTTTACATTGTTGATTGTGTCACATGTTTCATCAACTTGTGTCAATTGTGCCACTTACGTTGTCGACTTGTGTCGATTGTGGTGCAAATGTTTTTTCGACTTGTGTCGTTTGTGTACACATTTGCTATGTTGATGGTTGAGTTCATTGTTCAACATATTTCAAGACAACTTGTTGCTGATGATTCTCTTGTTGCACAAGGTACCTTTGGTGTCATTTGGTGTAGGGAATGAAATTGGTGCAAGGAAGTGCACAATTCCATGAGCTGGAAAAGCATGCATTCAAAGAGGGCTCAAATTTCAGCATGGGTCTCTACTTCTTTTGAGAATTTTTTAAAGCAAGTATCCCAAGAGTTTGGGATGAGCATTTGTAGTACATTCAGCATGCTACAGCCGATAAAAGCCTTCTCATTTGGGAGGTAGCTCTTCTTCTGGAGCGGAGGTGCCATGGATGGGCATCGTGACAGTTGGAAAGCCCACATGTTCAGAGGAAAATTTCAGCTCATATATCAGCAAGTATCATTATTGGTTTCTACAAATTTTCAATTTGTCTGGTGAACAAGCTTGGTCAGGATTCGACAAGTACTTGGCTTATGCAGCAAAAAGTCGCTATGATGACAGTTGGCAAGGCAGGACATTTTGGCATCAGTATGCTCTTTTGGTTGAATGGAAGAGGATATTTATTTTTCTCAAGTGTTGTACAGTTCAGTTCAGAGATTCAGTAAGCTATTGGGGACCAAAAGCCCTCTCATTTGGGAGGTGTGATCAGGAGCTCAGGACCAAGTGTCGTAAAATGGTAAAAAATGAAAGTGCTCAGAACTGGTTTGAACTTGAACGACTGGATAGAGCCCGTATTCCTTATTCTAGTGCCATGAACAGTTCAGAAAATGGTCGCTGTATGAGAAAGCTATGCCAAAAAAATGAATTGCCCAATAATATTGAAATTTTGAAATTTTTCAAAAAAAAAAAAAAATTTAAATAGATTATTCTTTGGAATACTCTGTTTTGGGCAACGAAGGGAAAGCCGCCATGTGGCAGGCCCGGAAGCCGCCACGTGGCCAAGGTGACATCAACAATTTGGGCGCATGTTTAAAATTTTGGTCGAATTGTCGTTTGAACCCATGACCTGTCCAGTACAAGACATATGTTTTACCATTGAGTCACAATAGCGGCTCTTGTTATATGAGCACAATGAAGTATAGTTAAGGTTCAAAAATCATTTGGGGCGGGAAAAGAAGGGGGCCAACCCCACATACCATGTGATCGGAAACCCATGACCAGGTGCCAATCCCTAACCGCCATCACATAATAGCATTGTTTAATGCAAGTGGTCGCATGTGTTAAGTTCAGGAGATAACACACAATTTAAGCGCAGTTCAACGGATAGTTAGCCCAAACAATCCGGCACGAAATCCAACAAAAAACCATCATTCCGAATGTTTGGTCACATGCGTGAAGTTACCGGAGTTAATTGACATTCCTAATTGTGGAGGATTTGGCAGAGTGCTCCAAAAATGGCAGAATTGCCTATTTGTCAGGGTTATCTCGCAGTTAGCCAGTTTTATCTAGAGTTTTTGTAGGGCAGACTGGAGAAACTTTAATGAGCCATAACTTTCTCTAGGAAAGTCCTTTTTGGATGATTTTTTTTTTTTTTTGGGTCTCTTCGACCTTCTGAAGCCATTGGCACAAGTTTCACAGCCATCAAAGGTCATTTGCAGGTGGTTTTTCTTCGTGGAAGTTCCAGGAGCCACTAGGGCCATATCAGTTTGGGAGCTGCATTGGGATGTGTGCAGCCATTGAATCTAGAATGAAGGTCATTCATGTAGGATTTCAACGTTCTAAATCCATTTCTACAGCTTGTTTTTCCGGTTGAGGCATTTTTCTCATTGTTTAGCTTCAAGGAAGCTTTCAGGGCCACGAGGGCCATTTCAGTGATTGAGCGGTGCTAGGCTAGGTTCATCTGTTTGAGGTGAAACAAAAGCCTATTTCTACTGTAAGGAACCTTCTGAATCCAATGAAGGTATTTTTAGAAGCATTTCGAGACTTCTAAAGGCCGAGATGCTGAAGAGAAGTTTCAGGTAGGCTAGAGCCATCCATGGGAGAAGGCATAGATTGGGGATGCAATGCTCATTTTGAGCAAATGAACAGTCATTTGTTTATGTCAGATATGTGCTAGAGATAGTAGCAGAGGTTTTAGAGACATTTGAAGCATTCTGAATGAGTTTGTGCCATTAAGAAGCTCAGGGAAGCTTAGTACACCTACTGAAGGAATCAAGTCCAAGGGAGCCTAGATCTGCCTGCACAAAGTGGACAGCCATGACAGGGATGTATATGGTTTTTCTAAACCCATAGGTTCAGTCAGTAACCTTTTGGAGTTGAGTGTGGAACTTATAAAAGAATTGAAGCCATAATCCCAAAGAGCCAAGTCTAGTTGACTAGAGCTCACAGGAGACGTAGCCCACGAGATTGGGGTGAACTCCTTATTAAATTTTTTGTTATGTGTGATGTTTATTTGCTGCCTTATATGTCTGATATATATGGTTATATGGTTAAAACACATAAACAGAAGAAAATACATACACCTCTTAAACATGTATGTTTACTGAATTACCTTGCTAAGCATTTACAAGTAGTTTCAAATTCAGATCAAGATAGGAGAATGCCTCCAAAGGAAAAACGAGCAATAGTTGAAAACATCCTTCCCATTTTCACCAAAATAGGACCCTGATAGGCTACTGATGAGACTACCTCGGTGTAACTATTTCAAACAAATCTTTTAGCTGAGGCTTAGCCTCCTCAGCCTGAGAGGGATCTCTCAAAGGTTAATGATATTAATTAATGATAATATAGATGGCTAACTCTATCTTGGTTTTGTGTGTTTGTAGGTTGAAAAGATGAAGGCTTGCTACCATTGGGCTATGGAGTCAACAAGTCAATAAATTCAATGGCAAGGTTTCTGGACATGAAAGCTGAGGCAAATGGGGTTTTCAAACAAATAAAATTCACTCAATAACATAGGTCAAAAGAGTCATTCCATTACTAAAGGAAGTTAGAGCATAGGGTTATGAATTTTGAGTAATAGTAATGAAATCTACTACTGATGGTTCAAAGGTGGTTTACTCACAAGATTCTGAAAAAACATAGTCATCTCATTACTAAAGGAAGTTAGAGCATAAGATTATGAATTCTGAGTAATAGTAATGAGATCTACTGCTCAACACAATCATTCCATTACTAAAAGAAAATAGGGCACAAGGTTGTGAATTCTGAATAATAGCAATGTAATCTAGTGTTGGTGGTTCAAATATAAAACACAGTAATCTTATTGTTAAAGGAAGTCAGAGCATTAGATTATGCATTCTAATTGTTAAAAATAAGATTTAATACAAGTAATTAAAATAACATATAGATCAAGAAAGGATTAACCCCATGAGAACTCAGATCTGTTTAGGAAAACCTCTCTGCATTACTGATTATAGTTCATAGCATAAAGTAGCAGCTGTGCCAAAATGTCTTCAACCCTCCCTCTCATTCAACCTCTTGCTTCATATATAGAATTTACAATATGGATTCCCTCATCCATCATCAAGAGAATTCAAATTTTCTATGAGTGACACCTACTCTAACCATAAAACAAAACTATTAAATACAAATGAGAGCTAACTAGCAGTCCTAGAGTCCTAATACAATTAGGAGTACAACTCCTTGTTATGACTAAACCACCTTCACTAAACATTGAATGCATTCTTTGACAGCTACAACCTCATGAGGTCGAATTTGATGAAGCCTCCCACGTTGTCACCTTACCGCTGATGATAAACCTGAAAATTATGGAACATGTTTCCCTGTTTTTAGGTTTAGGATCCTTGAAAGTTGCCACGTGGGACAGAGCCTTTATCTTGTCATCCATGACATCTTTTATGAAACTGAAGGAGGTTTTTGTATTCCTTTCTGTCTAGAACAAAAAACTCTCTTGTTTTTTTAAAACACTTCTCCAGCTGTCAAGAATCCGTCCTTGCAAAACACGTGTAAAACAGGAAAAATCTGTTCTCTAAAATTAGTGTTTCAAAAAAGGCTTAGTGTCTCCCAACTGATAACACTTATAAACAAAGTGAGATAGGTTATTGTAGCTAGAGAGTGAATGAAGATAACTCTCCTTTAGAATTCCAAAACACCTTTTCCTGTGACTAGAAACTGATCTTGAAAACGACTGCTAAAACCAGAAGATAAAGCTTGACTTTCAATAGTTTCGTAGCACAATTTTAACCATAAATTTCTTTCACCTCATAACGAATTTGAAGAAACTGAAAGGGGTTTTTGTAGATCAGTATGTTATGAAGGAAAGCCTCTTTTATTTTTCACGCTTGAGTTCTCAGCTGCTCCGGAACACTTCTAGAAGTGGACTAGTAAAACCAGAAAACAGAGTCTTTTATGCTGAAACAGGCTTTTTCAGGGGTTTCATAGCACGCTACGAAAACTCATAGTTCAGTGATTTCATAGTGTAAAATAGGCGTTTTACACTATTTGTGCTAAAAAAACATGGATTTGTAGCTAATTTCAAAATTTCTTCAAAATGATGTGAGATATGACTTCTAAACACATGGTGAGGTTTCTAGGACATGGAATGAGGCTGTCAAACTATATTTAGAAAAGAGATATGACCTTAAAATACTTCTAACCCTATGACCTAACTCTTAAAGCATGGAATGACCTAGAGACCCTTTAACACCATTACTAGAAGAAGGGTTTGTAAATGAGAATGACACTATTGAGACTCTAATCTTATAAGACGACTAGAAACAAGCCAAACTTTCCAAAGTTTAGAAACAAGAATTTTAGGGTGATAATAGTGGCTCCACTAGGGATAGTCTGCCCTTGTGGTATACTAAGAACTTGTAGTTCTAGTGCCACTATCCATCCTCTAGGATAAAACTCTGAACTTCTGCCCAATCTGCTCCTTAAGCCTTTAATGATTTCTGAAAGAAGAATTCAAACTGCACCTACTGAAACAGATGCTTAGTCAACCTACCCTAAGCTTATTTGCACATTCCTACCTACTCTATCAATTGCAATATACACTTGTAGCTCAAGGAATATGAAACTTCTAATGAAGCCAGTCATCGATCTGATCTGACACTTGAATCTCTTGATTGTGCTTGAAGCAAAAATAAACCAGAGACTGAAATTACAGCATGAGGTGTAACTGTTCTTCAAGATGAACATATAAGTAGAATCCTGGATAGTAGATATTTTCCATGTAGTCAACTATAGGGTCAAAAAACACATGGCGAGTTTGATGTTTGTTGTGATATTCTATAGCTTTAGGCAACTCACCAATACTTTGATCATCTACATAAGGCTTCAACTGTGTGCTCTCAAACTGCTCCTCAAATTGATTTTCAAAAATAATGTATTCTTCCTCAATCTCAAAAGAGAATGGAAGCAACACCCTCTCTTTGTATTCTGCCATAGAAAGCTTTTGAAAATCATGATCATGATCAAGAAGACTATATGATTGAATTTGACCTTGTAAACCTTCAATGTCTTTCTCAATGTTCTTAGCAACTTCATCCAAAAATTTCATCTTATCTTCTGTCTTGCCCTCAAATGAGTTTAGATAGGAAGACAAGGACAAAGAAAAAATTTCATCTATTTCTTCATTAATATGATTATCATTCCATTGTTTGAAACCTTGAATTGAAGGAGAGTTTGCCACCAACTCTGTTCTGTCTATCCATTCATCCAAAAACATAAGCCAAAGGTCTGCAAATGACTTAATATATTTGGCAAGAAAGCTTTCAATCCATTGTTTACATTTTCCTTGAAATGAATCACAGAACAACATAATGCAAACATCCTCATGTTTGACTCTAAGAAGCTCGGTAAAATCACAGAAATCCGATATATGCTTCACAGTTAAACTTAAATCATCTCCATTGAATTTGGGACCATTCCATAGAAAATATGTATCCTTTGGAAAATCATTTGGGAAACCATGAATTCCTGAAACATTTATGCATGCATACCTTGAAATAAGAATGGTAGTATCTGAGTTCTTCAAAACTCCGGTGGAATCACCATGAATCTATGAATTTCGAATTCTTCAACAATGGAGTCACCAAGGTAGTTTTGTAGCCTCAAAAAGATTTCCGAGCTTCTGCTACCTTCAGAAGTTCAGCTTCTTGATTTCAGGAATGATTAATCTCCAGACTCCCCAAAGACGTACCAAAATGTTATCACCAAAATAGGACCCTGATAGGCTGCTGATCAGACTACCTCAGTGTAACTATTTCAAACCAATATTTTAGCTAAGGCTTAGCCTCCTTAGCCTGAGAGGGCTCTCTCAAAGGTTAATGATATTGATTAATGATAATATAAATGGCTAACTCTATCTTGGTTTTGTGTGTTTGTAGGATGAAAAGATGAAGGCTTGTTACCATTGGGCTATGGAGTCAACAAGTCAATAAATTCAGTGGCAAGGTTTCTTGACATGAAAGCTAAGGCAAATGGGGTTTTCAAACAAAGATAATTCACTCAATAACATAGGTCAAAAGAGTCATTCCATTACTAAAGGAATTCAGAGCATAGGGTTATGAATTCTGAGTAATAGTAATGAAATCTACTGCTAATGGTTCAAAGGTGGTTTACTCACAAGATTCTGAAAAAACCCAGTCATCTCATTACTAAAGGAATTCAGAGCATAAGATTATGAATTTTGAGTAATAGTAATGAGATCTACTGCTCAACACAATCATTCCATTACTAAAAGAAAACAGAGCACAAGGTTGTGAATTCTAAATAATAGCAATGTAATCTAGTGTTGGTGGTTCAAATATAAGACATAGTCATCCTATTGCTAAAGGAAGTCAGAGCATTAGATTATGAATTCTGAGTATTAACTATAAGATCTACTACAAGTAATTAAAATAACATATAGATCAAGGAAGGATTAACCCTGTGCGAACTCAGATCTACTCAGGAAAACCTCTCTGCATTATTGATTATAGTTCATTACATAAAGCAGAAGGTGGGCCAAAAAGTCTTCAACCATCCCTCTCATTCAACCTCTTGCTTCATATATATAATTTACAATATGGATTCCCTCATCCCTCATCAAGAGAATTAGAATTTTCTATGACTGTCACCTACTCTAACCATAAAAAAAACTATTAAGTACAAATGACAACTAACTAGCAGTCCTAGAGTCCTAATACAATTAGGAGTACAACTCCTTGTTATGACTAAACCACCTCTAAACATTGAATGCATTCTTTGATAGCTACAACCTCATGAGGTCTAATTTGATGAAGCCTCCCACGTTGTCAACTTACTCCTGATGATAAACCCTAACAATTAGGAAACATGTTTCCATATTTTTAGGTTTAGGATCCTTGAAAGTTGGCACGTGGGACAGAGCCTTTATCTTATAATCCATGACATATTTTATGAAACTGAAGGAGGTTTTTGTATTCCACGTTGTTTAAAATGAAAACCTCTCTTATTTTTTTAAAACACTTCTCCAGCTGTCCAGAATCCATCCTTGTAGAACATGTGTAAAACAGGAAAAATCTATTCTCTGAAATTAGGGTTTCAAAAAAAGATTAGTATCTCCCAACGGATAACACTTTTAAAGAAAGTGAGATAGGTTATTGTAGCTAGAGAGCGGAGGAAGATGAAAATCCTTGAAAATTCCAAAACACCTTTTCCTGTGACCAGAAACTGATCTTGAAAGCGACTACTAAAACCAGAAGATAAAGCTTGACTTTTAGTAGTTTTGTAGTGAAATTTTAACCATACATTTCTCTCACCTCATAACGAATTTGAAGAAACTGAATGAGCTTTTTGTAGTTCAATATCTTAGGAAGAAAAGCCTCTTTTAGTTTTTAAGCTTGAGTTCTTAGCTACTTAGGAACCCTTCTGGAAGTTGACTAGTAAAAGTAGAAAACAGAGTCTTTCATGTTGAAACAAGCTTTTTCAGGGGTTTCCTAGCGCGCTACAAAAAATCCTAGTTCAATGATTTTGTAGTGCAAAATAGGATTTTTACACTGTCTGCACTACGAAAACATGGATTCGTAGCTAATTTCAAAATTTCTTCAAAATGATGTGAGATATGACTTCTAAACACATGGTGAGGCTTCTAGGACATGGAATGAGGCTGTCAAACTTTATTTGGGAAAGAGATATCACCTTAAAAGACTTCTAACCCTATGACCTAACCCTTAAAGCATGGAATGACCTAGAGACCCTTTAACACCATGACTAGAAGAAGGGTTTGTAAATGAGAATGACACTATTGAGACTCTAATTTTAGGGTGATAACAGTCACTGAACAAGCTATTGTGATCAAAACTTGCAAGACAGTCAAATTATCCTTGCACAAAAATAATAAAAAGACAACTACACCATAGGTTGACTTTCAAGAGCATTTATCTACTTTGAAATTGTATAATAACAGAATTTCGAAGGCTACCTGGCTCTTTTCAGTCTCTGTCTATAGCTTTATTTAACTACTTTTGATACAAAGAAGCAACAACCTGCTCTGATACCATCTTGATCTGAATTTGAAACTACTTGTAAATGCTTAGTAAGGTATTCAATTCAGTAAACATACATGTTTAAGAGGTGTACGTATTTTCTTATGTTTATGTGTTTTAACTTAATTTGTTTTAGCTGATATTAACCATATATATCAGACATATAAAGCATCAAATAAACATCACACATAACAACAAATTTAATAAGGAGTTCACCCCAATCTCGTGGGCTACGTCTCCTGTGAGCTCTAGTCAACTAGACTTGGCTCTTTGGGATTATCGCTTCAATTCTTTTACAAGTTCCAAACTCAACTCCAAAAGGTTACTGACTGAACCTCTGGGTTTAGAAAAAATATATACATCCCTGTCATGCCTGTCCACTTTGTGCAGGCAGATCTAGGCTCCCTTGGACTTGATTCCTTCAGTAGGTGCACTAAGCTTCCCTGAGCTTCTTAATGGAACAAACTCCTTCAGAATACTTCAAATGTCTCTGAAACCTCTACTACTATCTCTAGCACATATCTAACATAAACAAATGATTGTTCATTTGCTCAAAATGAGCATTGCATCCCCAATCTAGGCCTTCTCCCATGGATGGCTCTAGGTTGCCTGAAACTTCTCTTAAGCATATTGGCCTTTAGAATTCTCCAAATGCTTCTAAAAACACCTTCATTGGATTTAGAAGGTTCCTTACAACATAAATAGGCTTTTTTTTCACCTCAAATAGATGAAACTAGCCTAGCACAGTTCAATCACTGAAATGGCCCTTGTCGCCCTGAAAGCTTCCCTGAAGCTAAAAAGTGAGAAAAATGCCTCAACAAGAAAAAATTGCTTTAGAAATGGATTTAGAACACTGAAATCCCATAGGAATGACCTTCATTCTAGATTCAATGGCTGCACACATCCCAATGCAGCTCCAAAACTGATATGGCCCTAGTGGCTCCTGGAACTTGAACGAAGCAAAACCACCTGCAAATGACCTCAGATGGATGTGAAACCTATGCCAATGGCTTCAGAAGTTTGTAGAGACCCAAAATAAAAATAAAAAATTCGTCCAAAAAGGACTCTTCTAGCCAAAGTTATAGCTCATTAAAGTTTCTCCAGTCTGCGCTAGAAAAACTCTAGATAAAACTGGCTGAGTACCAGATAACCCCGACAAATAGGAAATTCTGCCATTTTTTTAGCACTCCGCCAAATCCTCCGCCATCAGGACTGCCAATTAACTCCAGTAGCTTCGCACATGTGACCAAACATTCAGAACGGAAGTTTGTTATTGCATTTCGTGATGGATTGTTCGGGCTAACTATCCATTGAACTGCACTTAAACTATGTGTTATCTCCCGGGCATAATGCATGTGACCACTTGCATTAAACAATGTCGTTATGTGATGGCAGTTAACGATTGGCACCTAGTCATGGGTCACTGGTCACATGGTATGGGGGGTTGACCCCCTTCTTTTCCCGCTCCAAATGATTTTTGAACCTTAACTATACTTCATTGCGCTCATATAACAACAACCGCTGTTGTGACTCAATGGTAAAACATATGCCTTGTACTGGACAGGTCGTAGGTTCAAACCACAATTCGACCAAAATTTTAAAAATGCGCCCAAATTGTTGATGTCACCTTGGCCACGTGGTGGCTTCCGGGTCTACCACATGGCAGCTTGCCATTCGTTGCCCAAAACAGAATATTCCAAAGAATATTTTATTTTAATTTTATTTTTGTTTTGAAAAAACTCAAAATTTGAATATTATTGGGCAATTCTTTTTTTTGGCATAACTTTCTCATACGGTGACCATTTTCCGAACTGTTTATGGCATCAGAATTAGGAAGACGAGCTCTATCCATTCGTTTAGGTTCAAACCAATTCTGAGCACTTCAATTTTTGACCATTTTACGACACTTGGTCCTGAGCTCCTGATCACACCTCCCAAATGGGAGGGCTTTTGGTCCCCAAAAGCTTACTAAATCTCTGAACTAAGCTGTACAGTGCTTGAGGAATAGAAATATCCTCTTTCGTTCAGCCAAAAGAGCATACTGATGCCAAAATGTCCTGCCTTGCCAACTATCGTCATCACGACTTTTTGCTGCATAAGCCAAGTACTTGTCGAATCCCGACCAAGTTCTTTCGCCAAACAAATCTGAAATTACAGGAACCAACAATGAAACTTGCTGATATCTGAGCTCAAATATTCCACTGACCATGCAGAAATTCGAGCTCTCTTTGCTTGCATGCTTTTCCAGCTCATAGAATTGTGCACAGCTTTGCCCCAAATTCTTTGCCTGCATCAAATGACACCAAAGGTATATTTTGCAACAAGACAATCATCAACAACAATTTGTCCTGAAATATGCTAAACAATGGACTCAATCATCAACATAACAAGTGTTTACACAACCGACACAAGTTGATAAAACATGTGCACCACAACTGACACAAGTCGATAATCAATGTGTGACACAATCAACAATGTAAAAGTGTGCTCACAAGTGGCACTAGTCGACTGTCAACAAGATACATTTACAAACACATGTATGTATCAAAAACAATAAACTATATACAGTTCGATAAATACACCTACAACATCTATGTATAGGTACAACTTCAACTCTTCTTTTCTAAGACCAACAGGTACATCAACCCAATAAAAACACATGTGGGTGACAAGAGCTGAAATAGAGTGAGTCTCATACTCCGCTTTTCCATCCTACAACTTTCATTCCCTTAACAAAGAAATGCATTCAATCAAAAGACATGCAACTTTAATTAGATAAGAATTCTAACCATTTCTTACCAATCCCTTTCAAAGGTGCTTCCTTTAACTGCACATCGATATCAACATGTGTAGTTAAATACATTCTTTGACAGCTGCAACCTCATGAGGTCGAATTTGATGAAGCCTCCCACGTTGTCACCTTACTACTGATGATAAACCTTAGAAATTAGGGAACATGTTTCCCTATTTTTAGGTTTAGGATTCTTGAAAGTTGGCACGTGGGACAAAGCCTTTATCTTCTCATCCATGACATATTTTACGAAACTGAAGTAGGTTTTTGTATTCCATGCTGCCTAGAACAAAAACCTCTCTTGGTTTTTTAAAACACTTCTCTAGCTGTCAAGAATCTGTCCTTGTAAAACACGTGTAAAACAGGAAAAATCTGTTCTCTCAAATTAGGGTTTCAAAAAAAGCTTAGTATCTCCCAACCTTACACCTATTTACACCTGTACATAGGTGTTGTAGGTGTATTTGTCGAACTATATATAGTTCATTATACATGATACATGCATAGGTGTTTGTAAATGTATCTTGTTTTTGGTCGACTATTGTCGCTTGTGAGCACACTTTTGGATTGTCAATTGTGTCACATGTTTCATCGACTTATGTTGATTATGCCACTTATGTTGTCGACTTGTGTCGATTATGGTGCACATGTTTTTTCGACTTGTGTCAATTGTGGTGCACATGTTTTGTCGACTTGTGTCGGTTGTGTACACATTTGCTATGTTGATGGTTGAGTCCATTGTTCAACATATTTCATGACAACTTGTTGCTGATGATTCTCTTGTTGCACAAGGTACCTTTGGTGTCATTTGGTGCAGGGAAGGAAATTGGTGCAAAGCAGTGCACAATCCCATGAGTTGGAAAAGGATGCAGCAAAGAGGGCTCAAATTTCAACATGGGTCTCTACTTCTTTTGAGAAGTTTTTGCAGCACGTATCCCAAGAGTTTGGGATGGGCATTTCTAGTACATTCAACATGCTACAGCCAGTAAAAGCCTTCTCATTTGGGAGGCAGCTCTTCTTCTGGAGCGAAGGTGCCATGGGTGGGCATCATGACAGTTGGAAAGCACACATGTTTAGAGGAAGATTTCAGCTCATATATCAGCAAGTATCATTACTGGTTTCTGCAAATTTTCAGTTTGTCTAGTGAACAAGGTTGGTCGGGATTCGACAAGTACTTGGCTTATGCAACAAAAATTCGCCATGACGATAGTTGATAAGGCAGAGCATTTTGGCATCAGTATGTTGATTTGGCTGAATGGAAGAGGATGTTTGTGTTCTCTCAAGTGTTGTATAGTTCAGTTTAGAGATTCAGTAAGATTTTGCGGACCAAGAGCCTCTCATTTGGGAGTTGTGATCAGGAGCTCAAGACCAAGTGTAAAAAATGCTCAATTTTGAAAGTGATCAAAACTAGTTCAAACCTAAATGACCACATGGGTCTAATCCTCCTGATTCCGGTGCCACAAACAGTTTAGAAAACGGTCGTCGTATGAGAAGGTTATATCAAAAAGAAGAATTGCCCAATAACATTGAAATTTTGAATTTTTTCAAAAGAAAATTTAAAATAGAATATTCCTGAAATATTCCTTTTAAGGGCAACCAATAGCAGGCTGCCATGTGGCAGGCCCAGAGGCCACCACGTGGCCTGGATGATGTCAGCAAGCATGTTGGGTGCATATTAAAATTTTGGGAGGCAGAGAGGATCGAACCCGCGACCTCCTTACCACAAGCCATACGCCTTACCAATGGACCACGGGGGAAGTTCTTGTTATGAATGCGAAATGAAATTTATTTAAGTTTGCAATATTTATGGGTGGGGTCCATTGGGTGCCAGCCCCCATATGTGCGACCTCATGCCCAGAACCTAGGGCATAACCCCCAACCGCTAGCACATTTAAGCAGTCACGTTTTATGTTAATGCGGGTTCACATGCAAACAAACAAGGCGTTAACGTTCAGTTAACAACTAGTCGTCGCATGCAATCCTATGCAGCTTAACCGCCAACCTATAAACACAGGCGCATGCCTATTAATCACAAATGGTAACTGCTAGTTATGATGGTAGGAATTTTGGAGGAGCACCAAATTTGGGCGATCCCACCATAATTGGCAGAGCTAACTGACTTCCACTATAGTTAGCTGGAGTGATTCTAGGCCAAACTGGAGGAAATCTTCAATGAGCCATAACTTTGGCTAGGAAAGTCCTTTTTGGACGAATCGTTTTTTTCTAATTTTGGGTCTCTTCGACCTTCTGAAGCCATTGGCATAGGTTTCACAGCCATCTGAGGTCATTTGCAGGTGATTTTGCTTCGTGGAAGTTCTAGGAGCCGCTAGGGCTAGATCAGTTTGGGAGCTGCATTGGGATGTGTGCAACCATTGGATGTGGAGCGAAGGTCATTCTTGAAGGATTTCAGTGTTAAATCCATATCTATAACTCGTTTTTCTTGTTGAGGTATTCTTCTCATTGTTTAGCTTCAGGGAAGCTTTCAAGGCCACTAGGGCCATTTCAGTGATTGAGCTGTGCTAGGCTAGGTTCATCTGTTTGAGGTGAAAAAAAAGCCTATTTTTTCTGTAAGGAACCTTATGAATCCAATGAATATGTTTTCAGAAGCATTTGGAGACTTCTAAAGGTTGAGATGCTGAAGAGAAGTTTCAGGCAGCCTAGAGCCATCCATGGGAGAAGGCCTAGATTGGGGATGCACTGCTCATTTTGAGCAAACGAATAGTCATTTGTTTATGTCGGATATGTGTTGGAGACAGTAGTAGAGGTTTCAGAGACATTTGAAGCATTCTGAAAGAGTTTGTGCCATTAAGAAGCTCAGGGAAGCTTAGTGCACCTACTGAAGGAATCAAGTCCAAGGGAGCCTAGATCTGCCTGCACAAAGTGGACAGGCATGACAGGGATGTATATAGTTTTTTCTAAACACATAGGTTCAGAAAATAACCTTTTGGAGTTGAGTGTGGAACTTGTAAAAGAATTGAAGCCATAATCCCAAAGAGGCAAGTCTATTTGACTAGAGCTCACAGGAGACTAGGCCACGGGATTTGGGTGAACTCCTTATTAAATTTGCTGTTATGTGTGATGTTTATTTGCTGCCTTATATGTTTCATATATATGGTTAATATTAGCTGAAACAAATCAAGTTAAAACACATAAACAGAAGAAAATTCATACACCTCTTAAACATGTATGTTTATTGAATTGAATACCTTGCTAAGCATTTACAAGTAGTTTCTGGCAAAATAACTTGGTCGGGATTCAACGTGTACTTGGTTTATGCAGCAACATTTGCCATGATGATAGTTGATAAGGCAGGACATTTTGGCATCAGTATGTTGATTTGGCTGAATGGAAGAGGATGTTTGTGTACTCTCAAGTGTTGTATAGTTCCGCTCAGAGATTCAGTAAGCTTTTGGGGACCAAAAGTCCTCTCATTTGGGAGGTGTGATCAGCTGCTCAGGACCAAGTGTCGTAAAATGGTCAAAAATGAAAGTGCTTAGAACTGGTTTGAACTTAAGTGACCGGATAGAGCTCCTCTTCCTGATTCTGGTGCCATGAATGGTTGGGAAAACGGTCTTTGTATGAGAAAGTTATGCCAAAAAGAAGAATTGCCCAATAACATTGAAATTTTGAATTTTTTCAAAAAAATTTAAAATAGAATATTCCATAAAATATCCTTTGGAATATTCTGTTTTGAGAAATGAATGGCAGGCTGCCATGTGGCAGGCCTAGAGGCAGCCACGTGGCAGTCCCGGAGGCAGCGACGTGGCAGGCTCAGAGGCAGCCATGTGGCAGGCCCAGAGGCAGTCACATGGCCTAGGTGATGTCAGCAAAGGTATGTTGATCACATACTAAAACTTGTCTCGTGGTGAAGAGGTTTGATCATGCAACCTCGTTCATATTAACCCAACGTCTTACCACTACGCTACAAAGGCATATCTTGTAAGGGATGGTAGAGAAATCTTTGATAATGTTTAAACTTGATTTTGGTGGGTCCGAAGGGGGCCAGCCCCCATACACGTGACCAACATGCCCTAAACCGTGGGCGTAAACCCTTAACCGCAGGCGCGAACTCCAATGCAAACCACCAGCCCGAGTTTTCCGGTCACATGCGGGATTTATTTGCAATTAACTGATAGTCAAGTTGGCGGATTTTTGGCGGAGCGCTCCAAAAATGGTGGAATTGCCTATTTGTCAGGGTTATCTGACAGTTAGCCAGTTTTATCTAGAGTGATTCTAGGCCAAACTGGAGGAAATCTTCAATGAGCCATAACTTTGGCCAGGAAAGTCCTTTTTGGATGAATTTTGTATTTTATTTTGGGTCTCTTCGACCTTTTGAAGCGATGGGCATAGCTTTCACATCCATTTGAGGTTGTTTGCAGGTGTTTTTGCTTCATGGAAATTTCAGAAGCCACTAGGGCCAAATCAGTTTGGGAGCTGCATTGAGAATTGTGAAGCCAGTGAATGTGGAACGAAGGTCATTCCTAAAGGTTTTCAGTATTTTGAATCCATTTCTACAGCTCGTTTTTCCTATTGAGGCATTCTTCTCACTATTTAGCTTCAGGGAAGCTTTCAAGGCCACTAGGGCCATTTCAGTGCTTGAGCTATTTGGGGACTGTGCTCATCCATTTTTGGTGATTCAAAATCCTATGTCTACTATTTTCGACCTTCTGAGTTTAATGGAAAAGGTTTCAGAAGCAATTGAGGTCATATTCACCTCGAAATTATCCATGCAAGTTTAAAGGGCCACTAGGGACAATTGGGGAAAGTACTTTATAAGGTACAATTTCACTATATAGTGCTTGGGAAAGAGCATGTTTAGCTAATTCCTATCTTCTGATTCTGTATTTATAGTTAGATGTGTCTTTTGAGACACTCATATTCTTGTATTAGCCTTTGTACCATTTTTAATACAAGAGGACCAACCTAGTTTGAGAGGCTTGGTCCAATAGATGTAGCCTAGAAGGGGCGAACTGCTTCATCATTTTGATATCTTTATTTGCTAAAGATGGTATGCTAAACAAAATTGATATAAAGTGTTAAACAACAAATATATATAACTTTCATACAAACATAATCACCCATACAGCTGTAGAAAATTGTTTGTTTTATTCCGCAAGACATCAAATTTCAAGCATGTGTATGTCAATGACTTCTAAGTGTTTACTTCGTTACTTCTTTAGGCAGAGCCTGTAGAGGGCCAGGTAGCCTCTGGAACTCATCCTCTCTTTAGAGGTGACATGTCCGGTGAATGCCCCTATAGTCTATCTCTGTATAAGAAATAAGAAGTTTTCACATTTTCAGAGGTCACTTGGAGTGTATAACTCACATTTGAAATTATGGGAAATGGATACCTTGCACCCTTAAACAAGTACAATCCATTTTTAGATAACAGTGGCTCCACTAGGGATAGTGTGCCCTTGTGGTATACTAAGAACTTGTAGTTCCAGTGCTGCTATCCGTCCCCTAGAATAAAACTTTAAACTTCTGCCCAATCTGCTCCTCAAGCCTTTAATGATTTCTGAAAGAAGAATTCAGATTGCACCTACTGAAACAGACGCTCATTCAACCTACCCTATTAGCTGCAATCTCCACTTGTAGCTCAAGGAATATGAAACTTCCAATGAAGCCAGTCATCAATCTCATCTGACACTTGAATCTCTTGATTGTTATTGAAGCAAAAGTAAACCAGATACTGAAATAACCAAGGCAGCAGAGGTGTAACTGTTCTTCAAGATGAACATATAACTGGAAGCTTGAACAGTAAATCCTTTCCGTGTAGTCAGCTATCGGGTCAAAAAACACATGGTGAGTTTGATGCTTCTTGTGATATTCTGCAACTTTGGGCAAGTCATCAATATTTTGATCATCTACATAAGGCTTCAGCTGTGTGCTCTCAAACTACTCCTCAAATTGATTTTCAAAATTAATGTATTCTTCCTCAATCTCAAAAGAGAAAGGAAGAAACACCCTCTCTTTGTATTCTGCCATAGAAAGCTTTTGAAAATCATGATCATGATCAAGAAGACTATATGATTGAATTTGACCTTGTAAACCTTCAATGTCTTTCTCAATGTTCTTAGCAACTTCATCCAAAATTTTCATCTTATCTTCTGTCTTGCACTCAAATGAGTTTAGATAAGAAGACAATGACAAAGAAAAATTTTCATCTATTTCTTCATTAATATGATCATCATTCCATTGTTTGAAACCTTGAATTGAAGGAGAGGTTACCACCAACTCTGTTCTGTCTATCCGTTCCTCCAAAAACATAAGCCAAAAGTCTGCAAATGAATTAATAGATTTGGCAGGAAAGCTTTCAATCCACTGTTTACATTTTCCTTGAAATGAATTATAGAACAACATAATGCAAACATCCTCATGTTTGACTCTAAGAAGCTCGGTAAAATCACATAAATCTGATATATGCTTCACAGTTAAACTCAAATCTTCTCCATTGAATTTGGGACCATTCCTTAGAAAATATGTATCCTTGGGAAAATGATTTGGGAAACCATGAATTCCTAAAAACTTTATGCATTCATACCTTGAAATAAGAATGGTAGTATCTGAGTTCTTCATAACTCCAGTGGAATCACCATGAATCTATGAATTTCAAATTCTTCAACAATGGAGTTGCCAAGGTAGTTTTGCACCCTCAAAAATATTTCCGAGCTTATGCGACCTTCAAAAGTTCAGCTTCTTGATTTTCGGAATGATTAATCTTCAGATTCCCGACAGATGCACCAAAATGTTACCACCAAAATAGGACCCTGATAGGCTGTTCATCAGACTACCTCGATGTAACTATTTCAAAATAATATTTTAGCTAAGGCTTAGCCTCCTCAGCCTGAGAGGGCTCTCTCAAAGGTTAATGATATTGATTAATGATAATATAGATGGCTAACTCTATCTTGGTTTTTTGTGTTTGTAGGTTGAAAAGATGAAGGCTTGCTACCATTCGGCTACAGAGTCAACAAGTAAATAAATGCAGTGGCAAGGTTTCTTGACATGAAAGCTGTGGAAAATGGGTTTTTCAAACAAAGATAATTCACTCAATAACATAGATCAAAAGAGTCATTCCATTAATAAAGGAAGTCAGAGCATAGGGTTATGAATTCTAAGTAATAGTAATGAAATCTATTGTTGATGGTTCAAAGGTGGTTTACTCACAAGATTCTAAAAAAACACAGTCATTTCATTACTAAAGGAACTCAGAGCATAAAATTATGAATTCTGAGTAATAGTAATGAGATCTACTACTCAACACAATCATTCCATTTCTAAAAGAAAATAGAGCACAAGGTTGTGAATTCTGAATAATAGCAATGTAATCTAGTGCTGGTGGTTCAAATATAAAACACAGTCATATTATTGCTAAAGGAAGTTAGAGCATTAGATTATGAATTCTGAGTATTAACGATAATATCTACTGCAAGTAATTAAAATAACATATAGATCAAGAAAGAATTAACCCCATGAGAACTCAAATATCTTCAGGAAAACCTCTCTACATTACTTCTTATAGTTCATAGCAT
Organism: Pinus taeda; assembly: GCA_000404065.3. NCBI lineage: Eukaryota > Viridiplantae > Streptophyta > Pinopsida > Pinales > Pinaceae > Pinus > Pinus taeda. Next base: position 25,000 of record APFE030144629.1, on the reverse strand, counting down.
AAAGCAACAGCTGGGCCAAAAAGTCTTCAACCCTCCCTCTCATTCAACCTCTTGCGTCATATATAGCATTTAAAATATGGATTCCCTCATCCCTCATCAAGAGAATTCGAATTTGCTATGAGTGACACCTACTCTAACCATAAAACAAATTATTAAATACAAATGACAGCTAACTAGCAGTCCTAGAGTCCTAATACAATTAGGAGTACAACTCCTTGTTATGACTAAAACACCTTCACTAAACATTGAATGCATTCTTTGATAGATGCAACCTCATGAGGTCGAATTTGATGAAGCCTCGCACGTTGTTACCTTACTGGTGATCATAAAACATAAAAATTAGGGAACATGTTTCCCTGTTTTTAGGTTTAGGATCCTTGAAAGTTGGCATGTGCGACAAAGCCTTTATCTTCTCATCCACGATATATTTTATGAACCTGAAGGAGGTTTTTGTATTCCATGATGTCTAGAATAAAAACCTCTCTTGTTTTTTTAAAACACTTCTCCAGCTATCCAGAATCCGTCCTTGACAAACACGTGTAAAACAGGAAAAATCTGTTCTCTGAAATTAGGGTTTCACAAAAAGCTTAGTGTGTCCCAACTGATAACACTTATAAAGAAAGTGAGATAGGTTATTGTAGCTAGAGAGTGGATGAAGACAAAAATCCTTCAGAATTCTAAAACACCTTTTCATGTGACCAGAAATGGATCTTGAAAACGACTACTAAAAGCAGAAGATAAAGCTTGACTTTCAGCAGTTTCGTAGCACAATTTTAACCATAAATTTATCCCACCTCATAACGAATTTGAAGAAACTGAAAGACATTTTTGTATTTCAGTATGTTAGGAAGAAAAGCTTCTTTTAGTTTTCAAACTTGAGTTCTTAGCTGCTTAGGAACCCTTCTGGAAGCTGACTAATAAAAGTAGAAAACAGAGTCTTTTATGTTGAAAGAGGCTTTTTCAAGGGTTTCATAGCGCGCTATGAAATCTCCTAGTTCAGTGATTTTGTAGTGAAAAATAGTCTTTTTACACTATCTGTGCTATGAAAACGTGGATTCGTAGCTAATTTCAAAATTTCTTCAATATGATGTGAGATATGACTTCTAAACACATGGTGAGGCTTCTAGGACATGGAATGAGGCTGTCAAACATTATTTGGAAAAGAGATATGACCTTAAAAGATTTCTAACCCTATGACCTAACCTTTAAAGCATGGAATGACCTAGAGACCCTTTAACACCATGACTAGAAGAAGGGTTTGTAAATGAGAATGACACTATTAAGACTCTAATCATATAAGACTATGACTAGAAACAAGGAAAACTTTCCAAAGTTTAGAAACAAGAATTTTAGGGTGATAACAATACCTATGGGGTTGGAAAGAGGAATCTGAGGACTACCATAGGACACAATTTTAGACCCTGGAGATCTAAAATTACATAGATACAACAAATTCAATGTCGAGTTCCTAGAAGGCAAGAAAAATAATGCATTCAAGGATCACTGCATGTAAGGACCACACTTCAACAGTCAAGGGTAAGTCTCCTACATCAAGGTATGTATGATTAGTGCTTACATTTGAATTTTGAGTATCATCCCTGACATATGTTTTTGTAGGACAACATAGGTATATACAGTGTCTAGGTTATATCTCTATGTCTCTATATGTGACAATTAGCTTTTCGGATGTCCTATTCTTAATACTACACATTTTATGGTACATATTTTTGATGCTACAGCAAGTTTGCTAAATCTATATGATGTTGTAAGTTCATGTTACTTGTCTTGTCATAATTGATGAAATGGTCTCTATTGTTGTACTTAGAACTTGGTCCATCACAAGTCTAGGGTTTGTCAACAGTTCTTATTGTATATATCTTTATGTCAATTTTGGATATGGTCTTGCATAGATTCCAGGCCTATACCAAGAGTGGGATTCTTTGTCTACTACAGCAACAAGTCAACAACAAAAGTGACAAGAAACTTAAGGTACGCATTGTAGTTTTAATCTGTATTTATTCATTATTATGCACTTACATGTGTTTTACAGGAATACATAAGTTGAAGGGTATTTTGTTTTGTTTTCGGATTTCACCAGGTAAATTTTGCATGTAGGTGGAAGAAGATTCAAGTACAAATTCAAGCAATAATTCAGGAGAAGAAATATCAAATCAAAGGAAGCATTGTAGTGGGACATCCTTTGAAGACATGACAACCATTCGTATATTATGAAGAAGTGTCAAGGCCAAGAGTCATCATTGTAAAGTTGTAAAAGTGTCATCATTGGAAGAGTCATTATTGTAAAAGAGTCAATATTCCTAGAGTCGAAAAGGCATTATTGGGAGGTATAGGAGTCTCTATCGGGATGATGTCATGGTTGGGTGGCAAGTCATAGTGTGATTGGGTGTTTGGTCAAAATCATTGTAAATCATATTGTATCGTGGATCATTGTCCCTGGGACGGGAATCCACACTCTTATCTCATTTCAGTCATTATAGGGTGGCAGGGAGGTTCCATGTTGGTGCATGAAGTCGCCTATAGGTTGGAGCCTATGAACACCTCAGGGTGGTAGCTTGGTCTAGGATGTTGGGGTATCCATTCAGTTGACTACATAAGAAACCAGGGTGTTCGGGCATCCTTCCAATGGGAGCTGAAGAAGAATGCTTTTCTAGATTCTAGGAAGTTGTTGCTTTCATTTTAGTTGGGGCTAAAGATTAAAGAATTTATTAGAAAAGCATTCAGTGGTTTTTGACCCAGAGGGTGTTTTCCACCTAAAATTCTTGTTTCTACTGTATTCTTTTATTTACTGTTATTACTGCATAAATAATTGAAGATTAACTAATGCTTTGAAAATATTTAAAAGTGCTAATTTCTAATGAATACCGATTCACCCCCCCTCTCAGTATTTTCAAAAATTAGTATCAGAGCTTGGTTCCTTTAATGGAAGTATAAAAATTGGAAGGAGATCATGGAGTATACTAAGAATAGAGTTCCTTTGTTCAATGGAAATAACTATGCACTTTGGAGTGGAGGAATGTAGGTTCATTTCTTGGCGCAACGATACGAAGTATGGGAAGTCATTGACAAAGGATTCACACTGACCCAAGATGAACAAGGTAAGAAAATATGGTATATGAAGCAAAGGCTAAAAATCTTATTATCAGTGGGCTTATCAAATCTATTTATCTTAAGGTACTGAGTTGCCAAACTGCTAAAGAGGTATGGGGCCAGCTTGAAAATATATATGCAGGTGACTCAAAGGTGAAAGAAACAAAGCTTAAAATTTTTAGGGAAAAAATTGAACAACTCAAAATGAGGGAAGATGAAGATATTGCATCATACTTTCTGTTAGATTCGGTCTGCTCAACGCCCTCTGTCAAAGATCAAAACCTCTTTTGTTTCATTTCATTTTAGGTGCCTCATTCAGTTCGATCATCTGCATTCCATTAGGAGCATCAATCTTCTGATGGAAGGGTCTCCATACTTCCCTCATGTCATGTACCTGTTGGTTCATGTCTGATCATCAAAGTTCATCAAAGTCAATTTTACAGTCATTGTGGATGGCCTTTTGGTCAGCCAAGACTCATTTCAGTCATTAGGTCTAGGGTTTCACAAATTTTGTCTTCAAAGTGTCCAATAATGTCCACAGGCATATGAGGGTGTTCCTAATAAGTTTTCATTCCAAAATTTTCATTATCCATAATGCTTGGGAATGATTCTTCTTCAAAACTCTGTTTTGAAGAAGAAATCGTCAAATTTATTTTTTGTAATAAATATGTAATTTTTTAAGGTTTTTCAAGTTTTACAGTTCTTCAGTGCAGCCCTGGTCATCCTTTTCCGAAATCCAATGCCATCATCCCTGCAAAAAATGTAGGAATTTACAGGGTAAGTTCCTCAGACAAAACACCAAAAGGACACCACTCACAAACAGATCACAGATCAACACACCAGTATTTTGACGTGGTTAAAACCCTCAGAGAGGGAAACAGTCCACAGCCTGTGCCAACGTGGCTACTACAGGAAATTTATTAATAAAAGAATGAAAATTTACATAAGCTTTCCTCTTCATGCACGGTGAACTACAAATGACCCTCCATGCGCTTTAAAAATATAATTCATGGACCAATCGGGGTGCAAAGCCATGGATCAAGTGTCGGTAAATACGAGAAAATGAACCATCGGATCAATACAATCATGACCGGAGGATTGTAAATTACAAATGTACATGTTAAAAGAAAACACAACTTACCTTAACTCTAATACTATACCAAGTTATACTTAACTAATTCCTACGTGTCGGAGATATCCTAGAGAGTCCCCCCTTAAAGAACACTTGGGATAGGATTGAAGGATTTACAAATATGACATAATAGGAGAAGGAAGGAGGCACTAGAGCCTATCCCCCCTTAGTGACAACTTCCTGAACTCCAACCATAAATCGAAGTTTAGTGAATTGCGCCTCTGTGAGAGCCTTTCTGAAGATGTCTGCAACTTGATCATCTCTTGAACAATATTGCACTTCAAGAACATGGTCATGAATGAGCTTTCTGATAAAGTGCATGTGTAGTTCAATGTGTTTGCTACGCTGATCTTGAAATGGATCTTTGCAAAGCTGAATGGCACTTTGATTATCACACCAAAGTGTAGTCGGATGCTGCTGCTGAAAACCAAACTCTGATAGGATCTGACGAAGCCACAAGGCTTCTTTACTAGCCTCTACGGCACCACGATACTCTGCTTCTACTGAAGAAAGAGAAATGGCAGCCTGTCTCTTGCAATCCCATGTAATAGGTCCTGAACCAAGAGTGAACACATAACCAGCAGTAGACTTCCGATCATCAGGGTCACCAGCCCAATCGAAATAATTTAAACCAACCAATAGAGGAGATGCTTCAGCACTGTAATGAATGCCAAACTGAACTGTACCTCGAACATAACGAAGTATTCGTTTAGCTGCTTTCCAATGACTTTCGCGTGGGGTTTGCATAAACCGAGCAACAAGGCCAATAACAAAGGAAAGATCAGGACGAGTATGGGTTAAATACAAAAGTTTTCCGACAAGTTGATGGTATAAGGTAGCATCAACTTCAGGGGAAGTACAATTGACTGAAAGTTTGACTCCAGACTGAAAAGGAGAAGGAGCTGGCTTACAATCTTCCATGTGGAAAAAGCGTAGAAGATCACAGGCATACTTGGATTGGGAGAGGAAAATACCTTCCTTGGACTGCAAGACTTGAAGGCCGAGAAAATAATGTAAATGTCCTAAGTCTGTCATTTCAAACTTCTTTTTAGGGTTGGACTTCACATGGTTAATAAGGTTGGGATCACTACCAGTGAGGATAAGATCATCAACATAAAGAACAAGAATGATAAGAGAGTTGCCCACTTTCTTGGTGTAGACAGTATTGTCAGAATAACACCTGGAAAAGCCAGATTCTAAAAGAAAGCTATCCATTTTGGCATACCAAGCCCGAGGAGCTTGCTTGAGACCATAAAGAGATTTCTTAAGTCGACATACAAGGCTGGAGTCTGTTTGGATGAAGCCAATGGGTTGTTCCATATAGATTTCTTCATGCAAGTCCCCATGCAAGAAGGCAGATTTAACATCCATCTGACGGACTTCCCATTTTAAATTGGCAGCAAGGGAAAGAACAAGGCGGATAGAGTTCATTTTGGCAACAGGAGAGAAGGTTTCAGTGTAGTCAATGCCTTCAACCTGTGAAAAGCCCTTAGCAACAAGACAAGCTTTATGTT